>CAUYQG010076380.1:0-15148 GCA_963574415.1 Tarsius wallacei | reverse complement strand
ACAAAACCTTCAAGATGAGTGATTACTTCAAGAGACCAAAACTAAGAGTAATTGGACTTCTGGAGGCAGAAAGAGAGACAGAGACCATGCTGGAACAACAACAACAACTCTATAAGAACCTTATGATAGGGATCAACTCTCACATTTCAATAATTAGCCTGAAAGGTTTCTGTAAATAAATCTGCTGCTATTCTAATTGGTCTTCCGTGGTAGGTAATCTGACCTTTTTCTCTTGTTGTCTTTGATTTTTTCTTTTATACCTACTTTGTTTAGGCAAATTATTATGTGTCTGTGACTTGGTCTTCTCATTTGTTGTCTTGCAGGGGTTCTCTGAATCTCTTATGTTTGAATTTTCACATCACTGATGAGATGAGGGAAGTTTTCTTGAATAATTTCATGGAATGTTTGTTCCAGCATGGTCTCTGTCTCTCTTTCTGCCTCCAGAAGTCCAATTACTCTTAGTTTTGGTCTCTTGAAGTAATCACTCATCTTGAAGGTTTTGTTCCGTCTTTTTAAGCTTCTTTTCTATGTTTTTGACAGTTTGGTTTAGTTCTATATTTTGGTCCTCAACCTCTGCGATTCTTTCTTCTGCTTGGCTAATTCTGCATTCCATGCTTATCAGTTTGTTATTTATTTCATTCACAGTATTCCTTACCACTATTGTCTCAGTTATCAACTTCTCCTAGTTCCTCTTGTCTCTCCTCAATTCTTTTTAATCTCTCCATTAATGTCTTGATATCAGGTTTGTAGTTTGAGATCAGTCATTCTGGAGGCTCTTCATTGTTTGCGTTCTGAAGTCAGTTTTCTCAGTGTCTGACCTTCCAGGGGTCTGTGAGAGACCTATATTCTTCTTTTGGTTTTTCTTCATTTTTGTAGATTTTTCTCTCCCCCTTTTTCTCCCCTTCTTTAATTCTGTTTTTCAGGGAAGGTGGGGTTGCTTTTACTTCTTTTTGTTCAATCTCCTATTCTTCCTTATAAGGGTCCTCTGGCTTTGTTCACTTTTGATGCTGGATTGTGGGTTGGGGGCTGTACTTTTTCCAGTTTTGAGGTTTAATTGAGGGGGAAGCTGTGATTCAGAATCTATCTGCAGATCCCAGTATCCACCTACAAGTATATGAGCACACTGGAACCTACTTCCCACTGCCTTACAATCTGTCCATGCAGTGGGGTTTAGGTTTCCTCCCTGGAACAAAAGGAGGTAAGAAAAAGGAAAACAATGGAAGAAGGGGGGGTCAAGAGGAAGCTGGAGAGAGAGGAGTGAGAGGGAAAACAGATATACATACCAACTAATGAATGAAAAGAGACACAAGGCCAGAAAAGAATAAAAAACAAACAAACAAAATTTCCTAAAGCATACCAGTAATCTCATAAAGACAGTCCAATAAAATCATGCCTTTTTATGTGGTTTTCCCCAACACAAACAGGTAATCTAAATAAAAAAGCAAACAAAAGTGAACAAAACAGTCAATACAATAAAATCAAAAATCAAAATAAGAAACCAAACTAGTTCTGGAGTCTTTCCTGAGTGTCTAAAGTCTCTTCTGCTGTTATCTCTAGCCCCTCCCCTTTGCTCTCATTATAGGCAGATAGATTTATTCATAGATTGGGTGGGTTCCTTTGGCTTGCTGCCTTGCTGCCTGAGGACTGAGTTGTCTTTGATTCAGCGTAGGGGAGGGATTTTTGTCTCCTGTTTTGGCGAGGTTAACTTAGAAACAAGGTGGAGGCTGCTCAGAGATGGGCGGGGCAATGCGAATCTCTGCCTGGAAAATGACTGCAGTGGGTGGCTCCACTTTCCCCGATCCTTTCTCTCGACTTGTCCTTTCTCTCGACTCATCCAGGTCCATAGATGATCCACTATGATGGGTGATGATGTGTGTCCAGCGTCAGGCACTGGGAACCAGCGATATTGCTAGCCCTCAGCGGCTTGGGGTGGAGGAGGGAACTGGGAATTCCCTGGGCCGGAGCCAAGAGCCACAGTGTCAGCAGCTGTTCAGTTTGTGGTAGCAAACAGCAGTCGTCCCTTGTGGAGGCCATAGTGTGATAGAGGCTGTTTGCTGCATGGGACTGGCTATAGCAGCCGCCCCCTTGTAGGCGGCAGCTGCAGGGGCACATGGAACTGCCTTCAGGAGCTACCTTTTGTGGAGATCATCACAGTTCAGTTTGTCCCATCACCATCTTTCTGAGCGTCCTCTGAAATTTTCAATTGTCTTTGCTTTTTGTGCTGAAAATAAGCATATGCTTTATAAAGCATACCCTAAATTGTTTATTCTTCTTATTCATTGTATGAATTTTGAACAATGCATTCATTTTTCTTGGTCTTTTTTTAAAGGTCAGTGAACTTTTAGTCCTAATTTTAACTACTTGCTCTTAAGATGGCTTCCTCGTTTTTTTTGTTGTTTGTTTGTTTGTTTGTTTTTAAAGCTGACTCCTGGGTTAGTTCAATAAGTCCTTGAAATCTATACTTTCTTGTCTTTATATTTATCATTTACTTTCTTGAAATATAACTTTAAGTTACATTGTCAAAAAGAGTATATAGGACATACATGTTATGAAGCCAAAATATGTTTATGTTTTGCCTCAAACTTCGTTAATAGTTTGGCTGGGTTCATATCATTTTTTTTTTTTTTTTTACATCCTGGAGACTTTAAAAAAAAAATCTATATCCACAGTCATCTGTGAAATGTCTAAAGCAAATCTTAAACTCTCTCATTTGCAGATAATCTACATTGACTATCTAGCTCCACATTTTATGAGGTTAATTTCATTCTTGGTGTTCTGATTTCACAACATGAAATCGTTTTCATTCATCTTAACTTTGACCTAAAATCATGTGTTTCTAATTTTACATTTTTTTGAAAGAATTTATTCCTTTTTGTTTCTAAAAGTCTTACTAGTGTGATCCAAGCTCCTTGATTAGCAACCATATGACTCATATCTCAAATTGCATATATCTATCTTTTTGCTTTGTATTCTCAGATTTCCTTCTTTTGTCTTCCAGTTCTCCAGTTATTTATTTTCATCCTCATATTTTTAATTTTCAAGTGTTCTTTCTGACTTTCTCATTATTTCCATTTTATATAAATTTAATGTTTGTTAATAGATGCTAAATGATTGAATGATGCCAAGGGCTACTAAGGATGTATATGGCCGAGTCTCTGAATGTGTGTATTTTACATTTTCTTTTCTTTATCATCTCTTTTTTTTAGATAAGTTATATTTTTTAATATAGTCTTTCCCTTACTTTAAGCCTGATTTCTCTTTGATTAATGACTTCCAGTTCACAGGAAATGAGACTGATTACACTAGATGGTTTGTATGGGTTTCTTTCACTGTTATTTCAGATCCCATCAGTTTTCTCCAGTGGAAGTAAAAGCTATTCAGGTATTCAGTGTTCATATAGATGAGAAAAATTCACTCTCATGCTTTGCTAGATTGAGCTTTTGAGTGTTGGATTAAATGTTATGCATTTTTTAATGTTAGATTAAGAATATCCTTTATTCTGGAATAACAAAACTTGTTTCACTTACTAGTTTTTTACAAGTTGTCTTTTGATTTTTAGAGAGAATAGCCCTCTGATTATATTTGTTTGCTTTTGTTTTGGTTTTTTGTTTGTTTGTTTGTTTTCTGTGCAGGCATGAGGAAGGCAGGTAGAGAAACTAAGTAGGAAATCTCCCCTATAGCCAGCTTCAATTACCCACCACTTTTCACCTACTCTCTATCCTTTCTCTTCCTATCTGAGTCTGAGTGATGATTAGATAATAGACATACATTCTAGAAGGTGGTTTGCATTGCTCAGTTTCTTACATTAATAGCCCTTCTAGAAATCTATTGAAATCTGTTGTTCAGACTTGACCTTCTACTTTTTCCTACAATGTTAGTTTTCTTCCTTTGTATTCTTTATTTTTTTTAAAATGGACATCTGGAATGAAGGAAAAGCTATATATTTTTCTATACATTTTATATATATTACTACATATAATATATATCACTATATATTTAAACAAGAATTTAAAATAATTTGACTTAAATGTGTTCTGATTCCATCAACACATTTTCATATATGCAGTGCTGTTTGGTGATTCAAACCTAAGACACAGAGAACACAATTTACATGATAACCCCAGGATTTCACTGAGTTTTGTTTTTTCTTTTGTAAAATGAAGAGATTCAATAAATGATTGTTAGTATTTCTTCTATTTTAATATTTTATATCCTCCTACTCTAATATATTACAGTATAAAGAAACATTTTAAGCACTAAATAAAATGCATGTATTTTTTGTAATTTTATTCACCAATAATAAGTTAAAAATACAGATAGCCCAATTCTATTAAATTTTTTATGACATTGAAGCTAGTTACTTATACTTTTGCCTTATTTGATTGGAACTAAGGTTAAAAATAAAAATGTAAAACATTATTTCTAAAAAGAGAGAATATCAAAATATTTTTGTGTAGACATTAAGAAAAATAATTTGATTTTGCAAATTTTGAAATTCTGAAAGCACATCTCAAACAACTACTTTTTCAACAACTTTATTTAAAATGTCAGTTGTTTTGTTTTCATTGGCTTTTGTAATAATCTGCATGGAAGTTTCAATCATATCTAATGAATTCAGGACAACAGAATTATATAATATCTCTTTCTAAGCAGAAGCAAAGAAAGTTATTTTCAAACAAAGATTTTTACAGTTTGGAGTTTGCATAAACTCCACTTTCATCAGATTTGTTCTACATCTGACCCCTACTGTTTGCTTAAATTGGATTGGAAATTAAAGAGCAAAGTCTGCTTGTGGCAAGAACCAGCACATTTTTGGAAGTTTGAGAAAAACAGCAAAGAAAATCTCAGTCAGTCATTTTGACTTAGAGGTCATTAAATCAGCCTTGGAATTGCTAATAAAAATAGAATTATTATGTGAAATAATAATAAAGGCTTAATTTGTAGATTATGTGCAACATAAATATAAGATGCAGCTAGCCATTGAATAACTTAAGGATTAGGGGTACCAACCCCATACATAGTTAAAAATTCATGCACAACTTTTGCCTCCCCAAAAATCTTACTACTAATAACCTACTAATAACATAAGCAGTCTTATTAGCACGTATTTTGTATATTATATGTGTTATATATTATAGTCCTACAATAAAGTAAGATAAAGAAGAAATGTCGTTAAGAAAATTATAAGAGAAATATATTTACTATTTATTAAGTAGAAGTGCTTCATCATAAAGATTTTCATCCTTGTCATCTTCATTTAGAGTAGGATGAAGAGGAGGAAGAAGTGGAAGGTTTGGTCTTGCTTTCTCAGGGTGGCAGAAGTGGAAGAAAATTCATGTTTGAATGGACCCACAAAGTTCAAACTCATATTGTTCAAGGGCCAAATGTATTTTATATTTCATATCATCCCACTAACAGAAAATATTCATTTTTATCATTTGGTATTTTTATACCACTAGAACACAATCTTCCTTTAATCTTTACTTTTTTTCTTCTAAAAATAAATGAATGAACAAACAACAACCATAACAGAAAAAAACTCAGATCATCTTATGCATGATGTTTTGCAATCTAACATCTTTTTGCTTAAGTGCATATTATTTACATATTTTTAGGAGACTCTCTTATCATTAGATATTCTTTACTGATTGAACAAATTAATGATTTGGGGGAAGCTACATAACATAAAACATTGAAGCAAGTGCTTTAAAGACTACAATGATGAATATAATACAGATGTAATCTTTCAGGGGCTTATAGGAGCTACAATACATTTGTATATAAAGCTGAATCATGAGACAATGCCTTCCAAGGACCATATACTCATCCCAGGGAAATTAAAAGTAGAAAAAGACACTAATATTATGCAGAAGTCCTCAAGTGGCAAGTAACATCTGAACTAAGCTGTAAATAATGAGTAATATTTTGTCATATATACCAGAAACACCCATGCAGAGGCACAGGTTAGCACATGCCATAGAAAGAGCAAATATCATCAATTTGACTGGAAAAAAGTATGTGACATCAAGATAAGGGGAATAATGCTAAATAGATAGACTAGAGACATCCTTGGATAACTTGAATTCCAACAGGAAGGCTTTATACTTCATAAAGTAGATAAAAATTATTTATTAGCCTTTGATTAGCAGAATAACATGGTCACATCTGTGTTTCTGGGAGGTTAATCTAGCAGTAGAATGGAGGAAAGAGCTATAGGATATGTGGAAGAGTAGGGAGTTTAGCCATCAGCAGAAGAAGGCAGGGGCTCTTACAAAAAATTAAGTAAAAGCTACTAGGCTGAAAATAGAGGGGTGGATCTAAGAAGTATTTAGATGGAAGAAGCAGTTTGACTTGCTACCATGAGAAAAAATCATGAATCAATCCCTAAATGGGCATTTATAGGCTCATTCTCTATAGAGAGCAGTCCCATTTATAGCCCCCATACGCTACTCAAAATAATAGATCTTATGTTTTGTTTTGTTTTGTTTTCAGGGATGGGTCTCACTCTGTGGCCCTGGCTCATCTCACACCCCTGACCTCAAGTGATCCTCCTACCTCAATCTCTCAAAGTGCTGGTGTAACAGATGTGAGCCACCTCACCTGGCAAGATTCTAAGTTCTAAAATAAAATATGGGTATTAAATTTATATTTCTGTGTAACAAGTCACCATATACTTGGAGACTTAAAACACAACTCTGTATGTCAGATATCCAGTAAGACATTGCTGAATTCTCTGCTTAAAAACTCCATGTGATCAAAGTCAAAATGACAAACAGTAGGTGTTCTTATCTGGGGCTCTGGAGAAGAATCTGTCTCCAAGCTCACTCATGTGACTGGAAGATTCCAGTTCTTTGCAGTTGTAGGTTGAAGGTCTTTGCTTTATTGCTGTATGTTGTTCAGGGGTCAATCTCAGATCCTAGAGATGTCTCACCCTTTATTGTCTACAGCTTCTTCCATTTCCAAAACAAGTAATAATACATTAACTCCTCCTCATGCTTAGGCTATTTCTGACTTCCTTTTCTGTTATCAGTCAGAGAAAACACTCTGCTTTTAAAGGTCTCATGTAACAAGGTTAGACTGGCTGTATAATTTCCCTTTTAATTAACTCAACATCAAATCATTCATGGCCTTATTTACATCTTCAAAACAACCTTTATGCCTTGTAGGTAACATAAGTAAGGTGTGAAATCCTATATTCACATTTTCAGGAAACATGATAATGGAAGGGAATTGTGGAGTTGGAAATTGCCTACCACAGCATCCCTTAAGAAATTTCTCTAATTTAAAAGCAACCCAACATTTCTGACACTTTCTCCTTTACACCATCTGCCTAGTTGGTAGTTGGTTGCCTTTTACATTTTAATTCAAGAAACAAATGCAAAGAAAATGCACAGGTGAGGGGACAAAGGAAAGGACTGCAATGAAGCCAAATCAGAGTTTTAAAATAGTTCTTTCTTTGAAAAGTGAGGGATAAGCACATATGCTGTGAGCTAGTGCAGAATGGAGTTTGTCAAGGGCTGGGAAGATATTCAAATATGAAGAAATCTGTCATCACTCAAGTCATGCCAACAAAAACTTCAGACCGCATCAGCAATGAGTGTGTATGAATTTGGTGGCAGTAACGTGATAAAAATAGAAAATTATAAGTGTACTAGAAGATTTTAAAACTGGCTAGATCTACAACCTGAGAATTACAGTGTTTGTTTTATGACTACAGGATTAAAAAGATAGTCATTTGAAATTTATAAAAGTAGCACGTATAAAATGATAACTTTTTTGGCTGTAATAGAATTTTCTCTCTCCTAGAGATAGATTAAAACCCATAGACTACCTGCCTCCATCTGCCAGTGTCTGTGCTGATTGGACTGCATAATCATTGGATTTCACTGAATCCTCATTTTGTCAGTTTTACTTTCTTGCTGTTCACATTAAGAAATATTGTTGAACTAAATCCTATGATAAGGAATTGATTTGGCTCCATATTTACAGAAGGAGAAAGATTGGAAAGTCAAAAATGGAACTTATATTGAATAGGAAGAGAATTTCTAATGAGACTCATTTCATGGGACTCATGTTATTGCTGTGACTTTAATAATATAACACCACACTGTGAAGGTGCCAACACTATAAAGACAGCTGTCTGGTAAGCAGCTTACTGGACAGCCAAGGAGGCTCTCCAAAGACATGGGTGAAAGCGGAAAGCAGATATGCCTTGTTTATAATTCACTTTTATTCTCTCTCCTCCTCCTCTCCCCTTACGTTCTGTTATTGCATTATCAACCTTCATCTTGTATTCAGATTTTCTTGGAGGTTTTTTTTTAATCTCATAGAAACTTTGGTTTTACTTTGTCACAAAGTTATATGAAATATCCTTTATTTTTTTTCTTTTGATCAACATGGCTATATTAATTCTTTCCAGGCCCAGAATTTCATAGCAAGCTATGGCTTTTATGACAACTGGCTGTGATTTCATTTTACCAATGATGCAACTATACAGCTACCTTGCTTCAAATCAGTTCAAGGTGTGATAAAATTCCAGGTATGATATTAATAATTTGCCTTTACTTTTTGACAGAATCATTATTTATGCATTTAAACTTAGTTTACTAGAAAATAAATATCTGTGAAGACAGAGAGTAAAGATGTCATATTAATATTAGACACTTCTTAGATGTGTGAATTTTTCCTCATGAGAAAACAATATAGACAATAGAGTTATATATTTTTAAAATGAAATATAGCTGTGTGAATTTTTCCTCATGAGAAAACAATAGAGTTATATATTTTTAAAATGAAATATAGATGTGTGAATTTTTCCTCATGAGAAAACAATATAGACAATAGAGTTATATATTTTTAAAATGAAATATAGCCCATAAAAGATCAATGTAATTCTTATTGTTAATGAAGCTTCATGGCCCACACACTTTAATATGAGAATGTGGTACAATTGACAGAATTATGACACTTTACATTGAAATCACATTATTTTTTCTTGTCTTAAATTATATTTTAGGCATTGAATATTTTATTGAATAAGCAAAAAAGCTAATTATTTAAATGCAAATATGATCCATAGATGATGGCAGAAAAGTGACATATTTTAGATACCATAAACATACTACTATACAATATTTCTTAGTTGTGATGAGTTTAGATTTGGAAAAAATTTTCAACACCAAAGTGGGAATAATTTCTATGCTTTGTTCCACATTTTATTCTTGGCCCAAGGGAAAATCACACTGAAGTGCAGTCAATTTTTTACTTATGGGAATGGGAAAGATGTATGTAGGGGTATTTGCCTACATCTTCCCAAAGTAAACTTCAAAACCACAAATGTAACCTCCAGCTAGTGGCCGTGTCAGTTTTCTAGAACTAAAGTACAGATAAATTGTGAACTCAAGAAGTATTTCCTCATGCCCAGAGATGGGCTGGCTCAAAAACTTGGGAATGCCCTGGAATCCACATTTAGATGCCTGTGGTTGGTAAAAAGAACATGAAAGTGAGAATGGAGAAGGGAAAATTCCAGCCTATGGAACAACAAGCATGCAATGACCAATTAACAGTCAACTTTTTGTTTGAGAAAGTATTTTACCACAGAGAAAAATTGAATCTCTTTTGTCTCCACGCTCCATAGAACAACAAAGTGCTAAGCACAATTCTCTAATTTCAGAGACCTTTTCTTCCCTCTTAAAATGACATGAAATTTGTCTTGGTAGAGATGAGACCTCAATTATGCTTTTACTGTGGTGAGAGGAGCCCACAGATAACTTCACAGCAAGCAAAATAAGTAGCACTTGGAAATCAAAGAGGTGTGAGAAAGGATGGCCATCTCATGGATGATCAGCACCACAAGAGACTGGACAGAGCCCAGAATTTGCTTACATCCTGAAAAGATGATGACATCCAAGATGTCAGGGAGAGATTCAGACATATAGAAAAAAGAAACACAACACAACCAAACAGGAATGCTGTGTAAATAGACATTATGAACTCAGAAATTTGGGGGCATAATCCAAACCCCCATAAGCAAGTAAATTGCAATGAATCATTCTACACCGTACACATGGGTTTACAATCACTTATGTCTCTCAATGATTGTAGATTACTGGAGTGTTTTTGGGTATAATGTTTCAGTTTGGTCCTAAAAATTTCAGTTTCACCTATTCAAGAGTGAACTATTAGATATGACAAATGTCTCCTAAGTGATATTTAAGTTTCATGCATTATAAAAGAGAAAACTATCTCTAAATAATTTTTTAAATACACTCTTTGAGGAAAAAAACCTAAAACCTGAATATTTAGCAGTATATACCTCAGATTATATAATGTCACCTTTTATGGGCTCAAAATTAAACTGAGGATAATTTGGGTATATTTTGGTTCCCCTCTCAGTTCTTGAATCTACATCTGGTTTTATAAATCTCCTGGGTAGCTCTGACATAAGCAGCATATGTTTTAAACATTTTGCAAATTGTATTGCTTCACATATTTGATCCAATATTTGCCTTACTTTTCATGACTGTCAAAATGTCTACTCTCTTTATACCTCTCTGTTTTTAAAGCCCGATAAATATATATATGTATATATATATATATATATACATATATATATACTGCTCAATCTTTCTTGTTCTTTTATTTATTTTGGCAGAGGATACATTGATGAGTGTGTTTAGTCTATCAAATTTATCCAAGCCCATAAAAGATCAATGTAATTCTTATTGTTAATGCCTGTGCTGTCATCTCACTTATTTTACCTATATTACTCATTATAGTATTCTTTATCAATTTCTACATTTAAAAAATCACCATAAAATTTAGTGATTTAAAACAACACCTAACTATTGTCTCACATTTTCTGCAGGTCAGGATTCGGGGCATGATGTAACTGGATCTCTAGTTTCAAGGTCTCTCAGAGGCAACCATCAAGGTGTTGGCTGGGGCAACAGTCATCTCAAGGCTTGAGTGGGAAGAATATGTGTCCATATACAAGAGGCTGTTGGCGGGATTCAATTTCTCCCAGGTTGTTGGGATGCTAGCTTCAGTTCCTTGCTGATGTTGGCCTTCAATGTCTTCCCATGTGGGTCACTCCAACATGGCAGCCACTCTATCATGTCTGCAGCCCTGGAAAAGAATAGAAAGTGTCTGCTAGCAAGGCAGAAGTTACAATGTCTTATAGCCTGACCACAGACGTTGTATCTTCTCACCCTTGCCACATCCTATCCATTCAAATCAAGTCACTAGGCCAAAACTACTATCAAAGGAGGGAATTAGACACCAGGATATGACTATCAGAAGATGAGAGTTGTCAGGGTCCATCATATCAATTGGTTGACCGCAATTATATTATATTATGCTTCCTTACATTTTATGTTATGGTTTCAAAGTAGACATCTCTTATCATGTAAGTAAATGGAATAATTTCTTAAAATAGATTGGGCATTATTTAAAAAGTTATAGTCTCTTGCCAGATCAAGCATTGGAGAATGTCTTATACCAATCTGATATAATTATAATTCTTAATCTTGATCAAAAATGAATTCAGACAACATTTGCTGAAATCTTTGATAATTTACCTACTTATTAAATATTGTAAAATCCTAAGTGATACTGCCAAACACTTGGAGGAGGCATGTTTTTTACTTATTATTATTATCAAGTAAGTGCAGAAAAGCATCAAGTTGAATATATTTTTACTGGTATTATTTCATAAGAATTATAAGTTCAGTTTGACTTGTTCCAGTGAATATGCACATTTTACTCAGTATGAAGAAGTAGAGTTGCTATAAATTTATATTAAACAATTAAATAAAATAATATTTTAAGTATAAATTCTCAACTAGAAAAAGTATTCTGAACCCCTACTATGCACCAGTGACTGGGGATTCCAAATAAAGAAAAACATGTAGAAAAACATGGGCTTACAGTCAATATGGGGAGAAAGATGTGACTCAAATTATTATTCATCTTTGTGTATAACTGCACATGGTGATAAACACTGGGAGGAAGAATTACACTAGACACTGTGAGCAAAAAACTGGAGGACACAACACAGTGGTGGGAAAGACCCACATGGGACATGGAGGATAAGTTGATGCCTCCCTGGTGACACAGGTGTGACAGGGAGATGGGTCCAGTGAGAGGGCGAGTTATTGTGATTACTGGCTCTTTGGAATGGAAAGGAGCTAGGATGAGAGGGATCCCTGACAGATAAAAATGAAGAAAGAAGAGTTGGCCCAACCACAAATAATTTTTTGTTCACTGGAGAAAGTTTGTACTTTGTGTATGTATAATGAGAAACTAGCTAAGATCCCAAGAATCAAACAACCAAGAAATGAATAAATAAGGTATGATCCTTGTTTTGAATAACCTCAGAATTAGGAGCACATAAATCATATAAATATGTAACTAAAAAGGGAAGGGAAAGATTTTCTAATTAAGACATATGCAAGAGGACTTGGGGTCAAAGAAAAGGGTGTGATCAGATACCATAATGGCATTTGGACAACAATGAACCACTGCAAACCATCACCTTTTTTTTAGTATCAAAAGGAAATTGGGAACATTGGAAGACCCCAGAATGTTTTGAACAGAACTCTTGCCTTTTTGGGGGACTTATGTCAACTTTCAGCTTAATTTTTATAACTCTCAGCTTCATTTTTGTTATTCTCATTTTAAATTAGTGTTTTATCTATTTTGTCTTTTACTTTTTTGTTTTTACTTTTTTCTGTTCCTAACATTTTAATTTTGAAAATAAAAGAAGTCTTGAGACAAGGGAGGAATCTGTTTCTTAGGGGTGTCTTCAGAAAATGATGTAGTCAGATAGAGATCAGGGAGAACTCAGAGTGACATCTACAAGGAGGCATTTTTTTGCACATTGTCCTCATCATTTTCATGTGCCTTGGACTCAGTAATTCAGTTAGAATACAATAGTCTAAGATAGTCTTAGTCACAAGTTGCCTTGTGCTGTAGTTTTTGAATGAATCTATATATTTCTTTGTGGATAGAGGCTATCTATTACTTCTTGGTATGCCAAATTCCTGGCCATATGGAAGCCTCTCCATAAACACTTGTCAATCAAATTTGGCTTCAGCCATGAGAACACAGAAACAAAACTCTATCCAACTTACCAAGGACTCCTTGGAAACCTGAGGAAAAACACCAACATCCTAGGATAACTACACAGGCTGGAAAGGAAGGTCTAGAATGATCCTACTCCAAATTGTCCAGAATTTTAGGGAAGAGTCAAATATTTTAAATTGGAAAACACCCTATAACATATAAGTATACACATATTGTTCTTTAACTGAAGAAATATTTATTGATCTCTCTTTTACTAGCCCAAATTGGATAAATATAACAAAAGAAATAGCCAGAAATAAGACTAAACTTTGACTTGTACACTTTGCAAATTAAATAAACAGATTTCAAATCAGTATTTAACATGAAAATAGACCATCATTTCTATTTTGTGAATATGACTTTAAATTGGAATTCTTTTTTTAAAGTCTATATGTGTAGGGTTTTTTTTTTCCTCTCAAGGTCATTTATGCAAATATTGCTGCCTTACTAATTAGAAGAAACCAGTCTATATTTTCAAATTCTTCTCGGGAAAAGAAAAAACGTCATTAGGTTAAAAAATCTTAGCATGAATTTCTTGCTTATACATACTTGAATGAGTATATGTCTTTTATTTGTCAAAGGAGAAATAGACAAAATTATTTGTCCCACATTATCCATTACATTCATGTCTATCTTTTTAAAAATTGCATACTAGAGCATAAAAATATATAGTATGAGTAAATGAATAATTTTAAAATAATGCAAGAAAAACCTAGAAGTAAAGAACAGAAATACCACCAGCCCTCACCTTAGAATCTAACAGAGGACTACTTGAAAACACAGACTCCCAGGCCATAATATCCTGACAGTTTTTTTCTGCCAAATATGCCTCACACTCATGGATTATACATCGTTGCCAGCACTGAATGTCAAGATAACATCAGCTCTTTTTTGGGAGAAGCCTACTCAGGTCATGGAAGAGCAATCCTTCTCAATACCACAGAAAAAATAATCTTTTCAGAAGTGATTATGCCCCACTCTTCTCCCCCATCAACTGAAAAACTGCTTAAGTTTTAACCTTGCCTTACACAGCCATATAGAGTCTAGCTCCAGGCTATTTCCCAGGCTTACTTGGTACTGATCTCCTGATAGATCTCTCTGGGAAAGAGCAACATTGACTTTTTCAGTTTCTTGAGCCCATCATGCTTCCTCTAGTTCAATCTCTTTGTAAACACTGTTCATATTACTAGAATCATCTTCTCTCCCTTCTCCTTCTTGAAGTTTAGTTGTATCCATTCATCAAGTCTGAGTTTTAAGGTCAGATTCTCACAAAAATACTTCTGGAACTCTTAGATTCAGCCATGACTCTAGATGTTTTTTATCACTACTTTTTAGTTTCCTTTGTATTATTTAATAGAATCTATAGATGGACTTTTTTTGTTGTTGTATTTTATTCATTTTTTCTTAGCATCTAGCCTGATTATCCTTATTCTATGATGGTAAGAATTGTGCTTGTAGCCACAAAACATTTTATTAGAAGGAGTTGAGGGTTCCAGTTAAGATGGTGGCGACATAGGTGGAACTGTGAGATTCTCCGAATGTGAGTTCCCCAAAAAGACTCTTGCCCCCCACTCCCTAACGCCAGCCCACAGCTGGACGCATTGGTCCGAGGCTCAGGGACCCCCGGTTCCACACAGGGATGGCTATTGTGTCCTGGGCTGCTCCCTCGTGGGTGGGAAGGCTCGGGCCTCAGCTCTCTCCCTGGCTGCATCGAGCCCAGACTGAGCCTCTGGTCGCCCTGGGAGGCTCTGGTCACCCGCCCCTCTGAGAGACTGATTCCATTTCTGACTGAAGTACGCTGGCAGCAGTGCAGGGCTACTTTCGCCGCTCACCGCCCGCCCTTTGGAGCTCCAGGGCTCTGAAATTGGAGCTCTGGAAACCCGAGTGGAGCGCCCAGCCGTGCAGCTGATTCCCGGGAGGCTCATGCTATCACGCTATCACAGACCATCATAGTCGATTGCCCAGGGACCCAAAGAGCAGAGAAAAGGGATCCTATCACTTCGGTCACTCTCCAGGTAGAGAC
>CAUYQG010076379.1:0-15113 GCA_963574415.1 Tarsius wallacei | reverse complement strand
GGTTTACAGGCTTGAGCCACCACGCCCAGCCTAATACTTTTTTAAATGAACAAACTGTAGCTATCTGCAACAGCATGAATATAAAACACATAATGTGTAAAAGAAAGTATATGTACAAGTATATATACAATACACTTTCATTTATATATAAAATCCAAAAAGCAAACAAAATTGAGGTTCTGACTTCCAGTGGTGGTGGAATAGCTTGTTGAACTAATATGCTCACAGATAACAATGATAAAATCTTGATAAAATATTACACATTGTTATACAGAAACACATATATATGTGTATATAAGAACTGAATGGTGATTTCAGCTGTGCCCACTGTAGAGGAGATAGATAGATAGGTACTGGAGTTTTAATCCAGCCAAATTAATTTCTTCTTTAAAAAATTACGATCTTCCCCCAGCACTTTGGGAGACCAAGGTAAGGGGATTGCCTGAGCCCATGGATTCGAGACCAGCCTGGGCAAATTGGTGAGACCTCATCTCTACAATAAATCAAAAAATTACTTGGGCGCGGTGGCACGTGCCTGTAGTTCCAGCTACTGGGAAGACTGAGGCGGAAGGATTACCTGAGCCCAGCAGGTCAAGGCTGCGGTGGCTGTGAGCAGCATGCCACTGCACTCCAGCCTGGGTGACAGAGTGAGACTCCAACTAAAAAAAAAAAAAAATTACATTCTTCCAAGGAATACTAGAGTCCAGAGTCTCTATAACAATAATTTATAGTTTCTAGTACACAATCTTAAAATTCATGAGACGTGAAGAAATATGAAAACATAACCCATAAGCAAGATACAAAGCAGACAGTAGGCACTATCTCTAAGATGCCCAAAGTGTTTTAATCAGCAAACAAAAACTGACAGCAGTTATAAATATGTTCACAGGGGTAAAGGAAAATAGTCTCATAAATAATGAACAGATGTGGAACCTCAGGAGACAAATGGAAATTATGTTTAAGAAAGAGCCAAACATAAAGGTAATAAAGTGGAAGAATATTACTTTTGAGGTTACCCACAGATTAGGAACAGAAGACAGAGCAATAGAAGTTGTCTAATCTGAAAAAAGAGTGAAAAGAGTCAGAAGAAAACGAACAGAGCCTTAGAGACTTGTGGAATAACTGAGTCGGAGGAAGTGAGGGGAGAGACAGAGAAACTAAACAGGGTACAAAAGTCTACCAACTATAGTTGAATACGTCCAACTCTTGGCCAAAAACCCTAATTTTTATCCAAAAGGTCAACAAATCTCCAAAAGAAAATACAGATAAGCCAGGTACAGTGATTCACCCCTGTAATCCCAGTACTTTGCGAGACTGAGATGGGAGGATAGCTTGAGTCCAAGAGTTTGAGACCAGCCTGGACAACATAATATATATAGGTAAAATTTGCCAGGTGTGGTGGCACATGCCTGTAGTCCCAGCCTCTCAGGTTGCTGAGGCCTCAGCCCAGAAAGTCGAGGCTATGGTGAACTGTAATTGTGCTATTGTACTCTGGCTTGGGTGACAGAGTGAGACCCCCCCTACCCCCCAAAAAACAGCCAAAAACAAAACCATACCAAGGCCATACTGTGATTTAAGAAATTGGCAGGGCAGTGTTTTTAATTGACTTGCTACGATTTCTAATTTTTACTATTTATAGTAATGAAAAATAGAGTATCCTTAGAATTTTTTTCTTGGAGGAAGTCTGATTCATCAAGCACAGATGACTGACAGTTGTTAAAGGCCGGTGACTCTCCAGCTTAGTCTCCAAGATTTAATTTTTTACTTTGGACATCGCTTAACTCTGTTCCTTCTAAATCCTGCAATCAGATGGCTCCTCCAGAAAGGCGTATCACGGACATTCTGCTTCTCCTCCCTGTGCGGACAGAATCGAGGCTGTGCCTGCCCTGGCTTTGATGTAGTCGTGAAGTACTTAGAGTTAATCTGAAAAACGAAATGGAGAGATGATTCCAGAGAACTACCACTGTTACGTTTCAAAAGCAAATTAGTGAAACTGATTCCAAAGGGACATTCCAAAAAGATATTAAAAGAGTTTCCAAGGGAGCCCTAACCGGGGCAGAAATGCAGATGTATGTTACCTAACTATTTCCCTAATGTTTTGGGAAGGATGAAAGGGCACATTTGGTTCTGTTGGCCTGAGGTAATTACGGCCAGGAGGTCCACACGAGGACACCCAAGTCCTCGAAAGCAGTTTAGGTGGGGGTCAGAGGAGTGTCACTAAGGTCATGCTCAGGCCATGTCAGAGTAGAAGGAGGTTCTGAAAAACAAATATGCCATGTGAACACTTTCCTTTTTCTATTTTAAATATGTGGGGTACAATTCAGGATTAGATATACAAGTAGCCATTATACAGGTAAAGTTTGGGCCCCCCTTTGGTCCCCATGGGAACAGATTCAAAGTGCATCCACATTTCTTTATCCTTCACAGGCTGGCCCTTAAAGAGACCAGGAAATCTAGAATTTTACCACAAGAACGAGGATCCCTTGGAAGTGAGTTTCGACTTGTGTCAAGAAAGGGGAATCACATACCATAAAGGCAGTTGCCCAGGAACAGGGGCATATGGGAGAGCTGAACCTTACAGCCCTTTTCCATCAAAAATACGGCACTGCCTCCAGACACTCTCAAGATGGCAACCTCACTTGGTTCCAATACCTAAAACAAGAAAAACTGGGAGGATGTGGACTTCCCCATTCTGTGTCAGACACATCTTAAAGAAAACCCACATATCTGATTACCAAAAAAAAGTATGAGAAAAAATACAAAGCCTGTGCCAGGCTATTCAGTGTTTTGCTGGTGCCCTGGGGTCCCTGTGAATTTCAAGAAGGGTGCCAAGCCTGTAGGAAGTTGAAGAGACGTCAGACCCACCTCTTAGGCTTTTTAAGTTTATGATGCAGAATTTTCTTTCAAAGATGACTTGCCAAAGTCAGAGACCAACAAAGAGAACTACTACAATATGGAGAGAGGTGTGTTCTCCCTCTGATGGACTTGGCTAGCTGGCCTGCTGGGGAAAGCCATATCCACCAGTGACATGTTGGACAAACTGGCCTGTACCACACTCGAATGCCAAAGGAACGGGCCCACCAAATGTTGTTTTTCAGAGCCTCCTTCTACTTGGACATGGTCAGAGGGTACTAGAGGAGAGTAGTGCCCATAGACGAAAAGCCCACAGGTCCAGATGATCCCCTCGCTGACCAGAGTATTAAAGACTTAAGCAATCAGTGACCTTGGAGTAGATAAGCTTCTAAAGCAGCCTTGTAAGCACACCTTGTCTAGAACCTCCCAGAGCGTCACCACACTAGATGTGGGTGGTCTGGGTGACACTGTTATTGAGAGAGACCTGGGAACTCGTCTCTATTGGCTTGGAGAGATCTGGACGCTCACTGTTGTGCAGATGGCAGGGTGCTTTCCTGCAGGTTTCCACAGGCCGGCTGCAGCAGGGGCTGCTGAGAAGTCCTTTACCAAGCTGATTGTCAGTGGCTGCAGACTCAGTGTAAGATGGAGAATCCCAAGCAGCCAGGGGAAAAGAAGAAGAGGACAGATCACAGACACTGGGGTCCAGCCAAACCCCGTTCCAGTCCTGCCAGGAACTCTTCCTCCCCATGCAGCTCTGGTCCCCACCTTGGAGCATCCTTGCACACAGAGGGGCCGCATTTCCTAGTTCTGACTGTGAAATGAACCTGCCAAGGATGACAGACCTAGGGACCGGGCCTCCTGGTCCTCACCTGCCCAGTTTTCTTCAGTCCTACCACCTGGAGCATATCTTGTACCCTGGAAGCAGGGCCCCAGAGCCATCTACTTGGCCTCAGACCTCTGCCCCACTGGGGTCAGGTGGTAGCCACCCAGGGCGTGGGAGCCTGGCCGTCCCGATCTCCTTGAGTGAATGCAGTCGAGGTGGCTGGATGCTGCCTGTTCCTGCCCCACCCTTGTCACTCTTTGAGTCTGGGAGCATTGCTGACTTGGCCCTGCTGGGCGTGAGCAGGCCCCCGGTACCCACACACTGCTCCAAGGGCTCTCACCTTCCCTGGGCTGGATTCTAGTTCTGGCCAGGGCCACAGGAGGCTAGGTCCCCTGCATGGTCATCCTGGGCATCCCTAGTACCCATCCCCTCCCAGAGGTCAGTTTGAGACCAGGCTGGTCTCCTTTGGGTGTGGGCGTTGTGCCCTGTAAGGGAGACTCTGCCACATAGGTCGGCCAGCATGCGGACCGAGGCATGCTGCTGGTTGGCTGAGGCTTTGAGAATGCCATTCTCACCCCCTCCAGAGGCCTCCACATGTCCAGCTTCCCTGTTGACATTGATTTCACATGGCCAAGGAGCTGTCCAGTGCTCCAGGGAAGACTACTGGGTGCTGCCCTGGCTGTTTCTGGGCCATGTGGACCACTGTCTTCTCCCAAGGAAGGTCAGATGCAGGCATCGCCATATAAGGGAGGGGTGTCTCTGCTTTTTCAGTGGGCTGGACAGGTCCTGGTGTTTGAATCCCAGTGGGGTTGCAGGGTGGGCCTGTCCTATGGTCCTGGTATCCCAGGTATCCCAGGGGAGATATGGAAGACACAGGGGCTCAGCACCCTTGCTCGAAGCTGTACCATGGAAACCATTGGTCCTGACATCCGAATGTATGTGGAGCTTTGGGAGAAAATTCCAACACAGAAATCACCAAACAACTTGTCGTCTGTTCTGAGCCCAGGTCAGCCTGGCTACACACCCTGAGCCTCCAGGCCCCCAGAAAGCAGCCCGTTTCCCTGCACACTGTAGAAGTCCCCTTATGCGGCCAGGCTTTGGCTTTGGCTTTGGCTTTGGGGACTGCCCAGCCAGACAAGGTTGGTGAGGACCAAGCTTCGGTTTCAGGGGTGTTGCCCATGGGCTGCTGTAACTGGGCCGGTGGGCTGGGGAGAGCCAGCCTGTCTCCCTTGGGGAGGGTCTCCATGCCCACAGAGGCCTGAGTGCCAGAACTCACTGCAGGCCCAGGGCCTTCCTGGGGAACTCCTCGGGCTTGGTGGGAAGGAAAGCAGACTTGGTCAGCTTCTCCACTGAGCTCACCTGGCCCTCCCGGCATGGGGTCCTGTAGAACAGGGTCCCTGGAGCCCTCAGCTTCTTAGGATGGCTTCCCTGGTCTAAGGCTGAGGACCCCCTGCAGGCTGCTGATCCCAGAGCTAAGGGGTGTGCAGCTGGGGCACGGTTGCTCTTGGGGCACCTCAGGCTGCTCCCGTGACAGCTGCCCTAGGGTACATGCTGGCTCAGGGCTCCCTGCCTCATGCCTGAGCGTCAGTCCTGGTCCAGAATTCAGGTGGGAGAAGCCTTCACTGTGTGTCATCCAGCCTCCTTGCCACCCTAACATGGGGCCTGTCTCCACTGTGGGTGAGATGTCCCCAGGCACGGGGCCCCTCTGCCCTCGGGGGCTGTCACTCCTCACCGGTCTGGCTATTGCCACACTCTGCTGAACTCTGGGTTCTGGCTCTGGGTTGGAGTCCTACCTGGGCCCTCTCCCAAATCCTCTCTGGGTCTGGTACACTGGTTTTTGCCATCCCCTGGTTCGGGGCCCATTGTCCTGCCACTCTTGTAGGGGTGCTCAGGAGGAAGGGGTCCCTGATACTTTCTGTGGCTGTTGGCATGAGCTCACACAGATGGTTCTGACCTCTCTGGTGCTTTTCAGGGTCTTTCAAAAGCAGGAACAGGAGGGAGGTGGAGGGAGTTGGAGGTGTCTGGCCTACGTACCCAGCCCTGTCTCTGAGGCGTGCCCAGTAAATCCAAAGTCAGCCCCTGTCTTGGGGCCCAGCTAGCCTGTTTTCAGAAGCTTCTTAAAGTAGAGGAGAAGGAGAAAGACCAAGAGAGATGGGCTGATGGGATCCAGGCACTCCCCTCTATTCACCGTCCCGGAGGGTGACACCACAAGGGACTTGGGCTCACCTGGGGGATGGGTCACACTGTATCCTGAGCTCAGCCATGGAGGCCTGAGGGTGCTTCGGCGTGCAGTCCTCCAGGGCCCAGGCCCAGGCCAACATGCCCTTAAAGAACTCCTGCAGGCCAGACAGGGACAAAGTCAGGAACTGCTGGGAAGGGTTCCTGGAAGGCGCAAGTACCTGCACCCTGTTCCCACCCCAGGCACCTCCCACTGGGCAGTGCTGGGTCCCTTTTGGCCTTTGCAGTCCAGCTGTGCGTGGGAGGCTATGACCAGAGGGAGGTCATGTCAGAGGTGGGTTTGCTGTCTGGGAAAATTTGCGGTGCCCTACCCAGCCCACCTGGCCTAGCTTGGCCAGGCCGTCTCTCCAGGTCAGAACAGGGGGTAGACAAGTATGTGCACTATTTTTGGGTCTGTCCTTCAGGCTCCCGTTGGGCACCCTTGAACACGTGGGGACTTCTGTGCACTTTGTAGGCTGTGTATGCCATGGCTGTGAGCATGCATTTGCCCTCCAGAATGTAGGTATGCCAGAGTCTCAGGGTAAGCTCGACAGCGGTCTTTGGGAACAGCGGGTATGGGAGAATCTGGTCCTTCCAAGCTGGGGGTCAGGGGCCTGAGCAGGGCCTGGTCTGTGGTGCCAGAGGCCTCTCCACATGGGGTGGGACACCCCCATAGGCTGGGTCAGACAAGGTTCGGCAGCCCCTCACAAGGGTGAACTCGTTTCAGCAAGCATGTGGCTCCTAAGGGCTCTCCCAAGACAAGTCCTGGCCCAGGCTTCCATGGTGCGAGGGCTGTGCCATGGGATCCCTCCTGCCTCGGGCTGGCTTATGTGCTCTGCAAGGACCTGCTTGTACCTCCTGCAGGGTCAGGAGAATCTGGGTCCTCCTGGAGGAGCCGGACTCCTGGGCTGGGGGAGCCAGCACTGTGGGGTAGGAGGGTCCCCAGCCTGGGGGTTCCCTATGCATCCTTGCCCGTCAATGAGGCACTGTGGGAACCGCTTTAAGGTGAGGATTTGGACGCACAATTCCTTGTCCCGATGGAAGGACAGGAGATGATCAGGGCCCCCGGGGTTGCCCCGAAAACCTCCCTATTCCAGGCCCCTCTGGAGACTCTTCGCAAGGGGGCTTCTCCCCCACGTGCCTCACGCACAAATACCTGGTGAAAACACTTCCCTTTTCCCTGCTCAGCCAGAGCTCAGCCCTGTCCCAGTGCCCCTGTTTCCTCCAGGGAAGGAAGAGGAAACCACACTCTGAACGCATGGAGAACCCCACTTCTCAGGCTGGGATGTGACCACCCAGCAGCCCAAGCAGGGGCTCAGGCCTCCCCTCTTTCCCGGCCCTGTGGGACCTGGGGCCTCTGGGGAGGAGGTGACATCCTCTCACCATTATGTTCCATCAGCGCTGGGAGCGCTTTCCTTAAAACTCGCTCCGGGTGGACTTGGAGTCTCTGGAGGCTTGGGCATCCTAGAGTGGATTCCCGAGAAGCCCCCTGGCCTCAAGAAAAGAGCCTGCTCCCAAGATGGGAGCCGTTGAGCTTGAAGAGCTGGGCAGTGGCAGGGCTCCTCAGACAGCAAGGCCTCCCACCCTCCCATCCAGTGACCCCCAAATGGCATCAAGGAGAAGGGACAGGAAAGACTCCTGGATCCTGGCTGGGAGCGTCACCCAGCGGCATGTGGACCAAGTTTCCAGAAGTACAGGCCTGCCTCTAAGCTGTAAGGAGGGCCATGGCGGGTGAGGGCTGTGTGGATCCCACCTGGGGCCAAGTACAGATGGCCGGGTGACGGGATGGGTGGTGTGGCTGCCTTCTGGATGTGAGATTAGGTGGGAGGGACACAGAACGGGAGACACTGCTGGCTGAGCATTGTACAGCCATGGGTGGGGAGAGTGGCCAGCTGGGAGGTAGAAGGAACAGCAGGTGAGAGTCGCCTGGACAAGGCTGGGGCAGAGGGCCATGGCTTCAGGACACAGATAAGGACAAGGAGGCATCTGACTCAAGGCGGGGGTCCCTGTCCAGTCTGTGGCTCCTGTGGGACCTGAGCAGGGGACTGTCCCAAAGGCTGAAAATGAGTTGGAGACAAAAGGCACCTTCCCTGCACGTTGCAGTCCCTGACCAGTGTGGCCTGGCTGTGTGAGGCTGCGTAGGCATCCATCCACCCACCTTGCATCAGATGCCTCTAGTTGGCCAGCAGCTGGACTAATGTCCAGAAAGTGTCCTCCTCATTCAGGAATACAACATGGCTCATGCCTCTGCAGTAGCCCGCCCACTTCAAGAGTCAAGGTCAGTGTGAAAGGGCATCACCTGGGAGGGCTGAGGTCCCTAGGGGATCTGAGGGTGCAGTCTTTTGGCCCCTCCCGACGTATGCATCGGGGAGTGGGTAATGCACGTCTCAGTTTATAAGGACCTTGGAAAGACTGACAGCATCCAAGTTCCTGTGGCCAGAAGAGGCATAGATGAAGACCACTGAGGAACACCTCTTGAAGATGCCAGGTCAGGGAGGCCGCTGTGCCAGGTTCAGGGAAGCATGCATGAACTAGATCCCTATGAGGGTCGGCTAGTGGGGGTGGGTGCCGACTGTCCCTCACCCCAGGATCCTGGGATGACCCATGGGCTACTGGGCACTGGACAGCTGGGCCTAGACCTCATATGGGCAGCCCATGGTATAAGCTCAGCAGCTCTCCCTGGCAGGGATGGTCAGGAAAGTGAAGCCCGAGTGGGAGCAGCCATCTTGGTGAACCCCTCCCTGTCTGCTGCATTCTTACCAGGGATCAGGTGAAGCATAACTGTTATCGCTGCTGAGTTTTGGTTAGTAGGACAGCTACTGCAGGATCCAGACTCATGACAAGAGCAGTATCCATTGGGCACTTCATCTTGTAAACTGTTTCTTTTGGTAAGAGCCTTAGAGTAATCCCAGGAGGGAGGCATCATTTACAGGTAGACCAGGAGTCAGCCCTGACCCCTTTCCATCTCAGTTTTAGGTTAGAGACCCCCCACACCTTGGATGTCTATGACAACAGTAAGCTTGATCCTACATAGTATGTCCTGCTTGAGCATGAATACTAAATTTTAAAGAAGCAGTAATGTCCATGAGACACCATGCCCATGATTATGGGAATATCATTGCTGGGAATACTTTGTTGAATACAGAATATGCCAAAAGTATGCAAAATAAATCCTGCTGCCTAGGAAAGAGAGGGTTTGGTTTTGTTCTGCTACTGTTTTTGTCTAACAAACCCTGACAATGAACACAAGGCCAGGTTAAGATTACCTACCAAATAAGCAGTGAGTGCTTTAGGAAATCTCAGGTTTCAGAAAGTTTATTTGGTGAAATCTACATACAGTTAAATGCAAACATCTCATCTGGTTGGCTTTTTTTTTTTTTAGTTTGCACATGGAAGTTCAGTCTGGGAAGCGCAGTTCCGCCAGTCTTGAACCAATGTGGACAGCCTCCTATCGGCCACGCCAGTGCCTCGGGGAGCAGCTTCTTCCTCCTCAAAGTCCCCAGTGTGTCTCCTTTGTAGCCAACTCTCCCCACTCCATCAGCCCCCAACAGTCCTGAGCTGTCCTCAGTTTCTATGGTCCCACCTCTCCCTGAATGGCATAAGAATCGGAATCTTCCTGTGGGTAGGCTTTTGGGTCTGCCTTCCTTCACTTAGGAAAACGCACCTGAGGACATTCCTGGTGGGTCAATGACTTGTTCCCTTTCATCACTGAGCTGCCTTCTGTTCTCTCAGCATACCACTATTTCTTTATTTCATGTGATGATCATCGTGGTGGCCTCCGGGTTTCAGTGATGATGAATAAGACAGTAAACGTGGCATGCAGGTTTTATGTAGACAAAGGTTTTCAAATCAGTTGGGTAAACATCTGTGAGCACTGGGGGTGGCGCAATTCGTGTATTTAGCTTTGTGAGCCCCCGTCTTCCAACGTGGCTGCACCATTCCGCCTCCCACCAGCAAAGGACGAGAGCGCCTGCAGTTCCATGGCCTCCCCAGCACCTGGAGTGGTCAGTGTTGCCTCGGAGTGCTCCCAAGCCCCTCAACCTACTGCCCTCCCCTTCTGCTCTTCCTTCTTACCTTCTTGCTGCCTAAGCCCACGCCTCCCTCCAGAGGAGAGCCAGTGCCTACAGCCTCATGGACAGCCCTGGCCTTTTCCCTCTCCTCCCCATCCCCCACTGCCCGACAAACATGCTGCTGGCAGCCCTACTGGCTCCTGCAGTCAACAACCTGGGGCACACCCCCTTCCCCCACCCTTGTCCGACAAAGCTGCTGGCATAACTGCTCTCCCCTCTGGGAGGTGGCTGAGACAATAAGATTATATTAAAGTTCATGTTTCTTCTAGATACATCTCTCTCATCTAAACTGGGACTATCAGTCCTCCAACTGGACAAAAAAAGGAGAGGGAACATGTGTCAACCCTGTTAACTCACAGGAAAAAGTCTACTATCATTTTAATCAGCTTTTCCAAACCAAACTTACAAGTGCTCTAGTAAAATTGTCCTTCCAACTTTATCATGTGCTGAAATATTAGTGTTAGATAACACCAGCATTTATAATGTCAGGCTTGCTTAACCTTTTAACAACAAATTTGCCAGTTCATGATTTGAAACAAGATCATTTCACATCCCTGTGCTGTTTACTTGGGAGGTCTACATCAGGCCAATACAGACAGAAAATGGTTTAACATTTCATACGTATAGAGAACTAAAGAACTACTGAGGTTTTTTTTATAGCCGAAATGCTAAGGGAACAACAGGGTGCCAACATGGAAGGGGGCAGAAACAGAGGGCCAGGGAGGCATCCCAACTGGCAGTCGCCATTAGCGACAATCTCTAGCTGCCTATCAGAGATCCGAACCTGCTAAGGGGATGGTGTCCATTGCTCTGGGTATAGTCTGTGGGGAGGCAGGAGGGCACCAGAAGCATAGTTGCCCCAAAGAGGCCTAACCCCCTAGGACCTCGTCCACTGCGCTGGCCAAAAAGCCATGACGAGGCGGATGTGCTTTCTGAAGCAAGGAGAGAACACCTGGCTCAGTAATGTCAGCCAATTAAGGCGGCCGGGACCTCGGCTCAAGTGCCTGGCACTGATGCACCATCACCCCAGCAAACCAGGTGAATATTAGGGTGCTAGAGCCCAAATTAATTCTTTTTTTTTGAGTCGGAGTCTCACTCTGTCGCCCAGACTGGAGTGCAGTGGCCGCTCCTGGCCACCGCAGCCTCGACCTCCTGGGTTCCGACTATCCTTCCGCCTCAGCCTTCCAAGTAGCTGGAACTACAGGCACGCATTACTGTGCTCAGCTAATTTTTTATTTATTTATTTATTGTAGAGATGAGGTCTCGCCAAGTTGCCCAGGCGGGTCTCGAACCTGCGGGCTCAGGTAATCCACTAACCTCGGCCTCCCAAAGTGCTGGGATTACAGGCTAAGCCACCGAGCCCGGCCCCCAAATTAATTTCTTAATACAGATGCCAGTCATTTGCTCCTGGCCATCCATGTTGGACTCACATAGCCTTTTTTTTTTTTTTTGAGTTGGAGTCTCACTCCATCACCCAGACTGGAGTGGTGCAGTGGCATGCTCACAGCCACCCCAGCGTTGACCTGCTGGGCTCTGGTGGATCCTTCTGCCTCAGCCTTCCAAGTAGCTGGAACTACAGGCGTAAGTTACCATGCCTAGCTAATTGTTTTTTTGATTCATTGTAGAAATGAGGTCTCACCATGTTGCCCAGGTCTTGAACCCACAGGCTCAGGAAATCCTCTTGCGTCAGCCTCCAAAGGTGCTGGGATTACAGGCACTGGCCACCACACCCAGTCATATAGGCTTATCTTGATCAAAAGTTACAAAAGGTGAATTCAAAGTATAAATGTAAAAAAAAGTTATCTATAAAAAGATAAGACAAAGCTTGCCGACATCCTGATGTTCCCTAGATGAGACCTTCCCAATAAACAAGGTGCTGTGATTTATTGCTTAAAAAAAAAAAGACAAACCAGAAAGCAAAGGAAAGATGTAAAGAAAGTTGTTGGTATACAAATATATTTTTGGTAAGGAAGGTTATAAAGGAAAGAGAATAATTTTGTATAGGAAAAGATCTTGTATGGTACATTTTTGTCCTGTAATAAAATGGTTCAAGCATGTTGAAAAATAGTGTATGCCAAAGATGGTATGTAAAAGGTTTGTGGAAAGAATTGTAAGAAATTCCTTGAACAATCAAGTTTACAGAAATTTAGTTACTTCTATGAATTTACCATTAATATCAATTACACTAATGCTAGGCCAAAATGTTACTCAGAGACCAGAACAGGAGCTTCTCAATTAATAAACCCCAAAAGAATTTTCTCCTGTAAACAGAGGGGGGAGGATGAGACAAATTCAGTTAGCCCCCACCCCTCTGTTTGTTGGTTTTCATTGTTTTAAAATCTCTACTAAAAAACAAAGTTGTTTTTCTTTTAATTCTTCAAAATCTGTAGACTATGGCTTGCTAAATAAGTAACTTACAATGACCTGCAATCCTGTTTTATAACATTATGCCTTTAAGACTTTTAATACACTCTTCAGGTTCTCAATTCAGACTCTCCAGGATGGGCCAAGAAACAAAAGCATCGGGAACCACACCTTCCCCAAACCCGCCTTCTGAACTGCTTGCAGAGCAGTTCAGTTGTTCTTGTATGCAACATTCATCTTAAAAGGCTAAAATGACATTCCGGTCACCCACTGCAAGTCATAATCGGCTATAGTGCTTTTCATTGCCAAACTGCTAACAACTTTAAAATCTCCTTCCAGGCATAGGATTACTGATCCAACATAAGATGGAAAACAAAATGACTTTCTGTTTAAAGTATTACTAATTATTTTTGTTCAGCTTTATGTAATATTACCCTGTCAAAGGTGGAAGGCTAATACCACCCTTCCTCCCACTCCTCCCACCGAAAGTGGAAAGATGTCAATCTTCCATCCCCAGGGTGGAGGTTATCTAGATCCACCCTTTAACAATCAATTATTGTTAAGATATGTTAGACCTACTATAAAAAACAAAAGGGAAAGTTTTCTCTCACACAAGTTACCAGTTTTAAATTCTCTTGTTCATTATTTCCTACAATTTAAACTGAAACCTAACTACATGTTTCCAAACTAATGTTTCCAATTTTTTTTCTTTAGGACTTTTTGTTTTTTGAGTTGCAGTCTCACTCTGTCACCCAGGATGGAGTGCAGTGGCATGCTCATGGCCACTCCAACCTTGACCTGCTGGGCTCTGGTGATCCTTCCACCGCAGCCTTCCAAGTAGCCAGAACTACAGGTGTACGCTACCACACCCGGCCAATTTTTTGATTTTTTATTGTAGAGATGAGGTGTCACCAAATTGTCCAGGCTTTTCTCAAACTGTGGGCTCAGGCAGCCCACTCACCTCGGCCTCCCAAAAGACTTTTTCAAAGTAGCTGTATTTCCTTGTTAAAGTCATTATTAACAAACCCCTTATAAGTGTTTATAAATTCTAATCACAAAACCAATAGAAACTTGAAGACAAGCTGCAGGGACATCCACATATGAACTAAGGAATTTGCTGGTGCAACAGTGGGAAGTGCCTGGACTCCTGTAGTGGATGTCATGCCCACTGGGGGCACTGTAAATACATTTTATCAGACATCAAAGCCTCAATATGTCATAACTGCAGCTACAATGACCTTTTATAATTCTAATAGTATACACTTGTATGCAGCGCTTTGTATACAGATACTACAGATACTTAGCAACTCCACTGGCCTCGCTCCTCTTATCCCTTCCTCTCTCTCTAGACAGGTAGGGACATCTCCATGTCCCTATCTAGCAGGAAGCAGTTACAGAATACTGATCTCATCCCTGTTTCCAGAAAAAATAAGAATATTTTTAAATAACAAGGGGGAGAATGAAAGGACATAACATGGAGTCAATATACCCAATGAGCAGTTCCAAGGACAGAACCAGTTTCTCAGAGGTAGCTATCGATAACTGCTTTACAGTTCCTCCTCAGCTCGTTCTGTAAACAAGTTAACCTAATCAGCCCCTCATGGCCTTAATAGTGGACCCCATCAGCATGGCGACAGTCATATGACTGACTCACCCATCTGTCTGCTGTCCATCATCTGCCCTCTGTGATGTGGAGCAGACCACCACCCAGTCACCTGAACCACCTGCTCCCATCAAAGAGAAAGTTTAAAAGGATTCAGCCTGCAGCAGCCATCTGTCATTGCTTTGCTAAACTATGGTGTGTCCGCGTGGTTCTTTGATCTATGGCTGCCATGTCTCCTGGCGTTGGCCCCCTCCCCTACCTTAGGGAGGTAAATATCTCTACTCTCTTCTCTCTCTAATTTACTTTCTAAATAAAGTATATTTTCCAATCTAAAAAATAAAAACAAAAACAGACTGAGACGCCAAGGGAATACAATTAAAAATAGAACAAGACATATGTGGAAATGCACTATACAATAAAAGCTACAGTGGTGGTGAAATAAGTAAAAACCTATAATAGTCTGCAATAGCTTCCTTGACATAAGTAAAAACCTGTAGCAGCCTGTAACAGCTTGCTTGACATAAGTAACTCCATTTTGTTAAAAATCCTCCATTTTAGCTACTTGCCTACCCTCCTGCGTATGACTACTGTAACTTTCTCATGCTCACAGACCCACATCCTTGTCCCCCCTAAGCGTCTGGAAACTCTTCAACCACAAGTTCCGTACGTAAGTGTACCCTTGCTCAACCAAAACCAGTTACACCAAGAAACGGTTCTTCACAAAGTCCCACTGCCACATCCTCATATTTTGTTCCTCGATCTTGGTCCCTTTTGTTTTCAGTTCCTCATTCTCCTGCCCCCCGATATGTGGCCCACTCGCAGTTTTTGCCTTTATAAACTCCTTGCTTGCTTTACTCGGGCCGAGAGTCCTTTGTGGTGCTAGCTGGCTCTCGACTGCCGGCTGATAAAGGATTCAAAATTCAACTCTGCATGACGGCAACTTCTTTCTCACACTTTGGCGTTAACAATGGAAGAGAAAATGTGGCCTTGCTGTGTCTCACTGGAGACTGAAGTTCACACATGTACAGAGACTTTGTCTTCCATTGTGTTTGCTTTCTGCAGGTTACCTTCTCACCCAGCCTTGCTGAGTGTTCAGAGACTTGTGGTCAATGGTTATGCACTGTTGGTCCCTTAGCACAAATCAGTTTTGATGAGTAACCAATATTTTATGCACTGGAAGCCT
>CAUYQG010076378.1:0-15602 GCA_963574415.1 Tarsius wallacei | reverse complement strand
AAAATAAAACAAAAAGGCAGGGCCACGAATGTAGAGTATCATTAACAAGGTGTACATGGTAAATTAGATCTCTGTAAATGGGAGTTTGTATGTGTTAATGCTTTGCTCACTGCACATTTTTCAGCAACTGCCTTACTCACTTGAATAAAAGACTTGCAGGTCTGGTTTGCATTGAGGTAGACACACACAGAGCAAGTTGCACTGTCTTTCCCTGTATTTGATCATCCTCCAAGTCACCAATACTGTTTGTGTTCACAACCTGGAAACTTAAAAATGAGTCACCCAACCCATGATTCACAGATGCTTGATCTGAAATGCTGAGTGCTGGGGCGGGGAGTGGGGGGAGGATAGGACCAGAAATAAATTTCCCGGCCCAAAAAGTCACTCAGCTTCCGTGAACTTGAGTGGGCAGAGAGTGTCTGTGGGGGTGGTTCCTGGCCTCCAAGAGCTGCTCTGTGGAGGGGGACTAGAGGTGACCACATGCCCAGTGTCACAGGCAGGGCTCCGGCATATGCCTGGGTTCCAGCCCCTGACTCAGCTCAGGACCTCTCCATCATCAGGAATGTCACAGACTCGGATAGGGAAGGTTCTGGGAGACATTAGTGGTTCCTGAAATGAAGGCTGCATTTAATTCCTGTGGACACCCGCAGGGCCCGCTCTTCTGCAACAAGTCAGGAACTAAATGCATACTGGGTGATGGGCACATGGGTGCATAGGCATGCAAGCTCATTCCTGGGTGCCCCCCTCTCCCCCCCGCCGCTCTCTGAGTTCCCATTTCCTGTTGATCTTTATGGACTTGAAGCAACTCTACCACATTCCCAGTAGGTGTGTTTTGGGTAAGTCAGAGGCTTCAGAGGGTGACTGCTTCAGCACGCCATCTCGCTCTGGGACACTAAGTGAGTTACCCTAAGTGAGTCAAAGTTTGAAGAAGCATTCAGAACAGTGGTCTCCGTGTGGTGAACAGCTGGGAGGTGGCAGTGGAGGGGGGCTTTGTTATTGGTCATCTGGCCCTGCAGCCCATTTCTGTCTTTTCTAACTAAAGGATTCTTAGAATTTTTATTTTATTACTTTACTTTTTAAAAAAATTCAGGGTCTCACTCTGTCACCCAGGCTGGAGTGCAGTAGCAGGATCATGGCTCACCACAGCCTTGACCTTCTCCTGGGCTCAGGCAATCCTTCCTCCTCAGCCTCCCAAGTAGCTGGGACTGCAGGCACTTGCCACCATGCCCAATGGATTTTTGGAGTTTTTGTAGAGACAAGGTCTCATTATGTTGCCCAGGCTGATCTTGAACTCCTGGGCTCAAACAGTCCTCCCTCCTGAGCCACTCTAAGTGCTGGCATTACAGGCATGAGGCACCGCACCTGGCCCATAGATCTTTTATATAGAAATAAATGTATATGTGTGTGCATATATACATATATTTGAGACTTTATGAATATTTTAAAGATATATCAAATATAAGAACCTGGAAAAATGAATTTAAAAGTTATTCATAATCTCATGATCTTTGGTGGCACAGTGTCAATTATCATTATCAATGTGCTATAACACATTGTGTCAATTTATACAGTTTTTAAAATTGGTTGTTATCATAAGATACTTTGTATTTTTTTTCCATGTGCATTTTCCATAAGCATTGTCCCTGCTAGTCCATAACCTTCCAAACTCCACTTCAAAATTTGTTTTTATCACTGTGCTTGTCAGGGATAACTGTGACTGTAGGCTGCTTTCTATAAAGTTTTCCTTCTAGGATGTCTCTAGAGAGTCTCAGAAGTACAATCCTTGGATGAAAGGATACGAATGTTACTAAGTCATATGTGTGTGTGTGTGTATGTGTGTGTATATATATATACATAGGCAAATGTATATCTATATGTCCATGCAAATGTATATCTATACACATACACAAACGTGTGTTATCTGTATGTGCAAATGTATATATGTACACAAATATTGTATATGTATATAGATATACACTTAAATATGTGTGTGTGTGTGTATGTATATTTAAGTTAATAGACTTGTTTTGAGCAGTTGTAAGTTTACAAACACAATTGATTCTAAAGTTTCAGGCTCCCACACACTGTCTCCTCTTCCCCAATAACCCGTGTTAGCATCTTGCATTAATGTAGTACATCTGTTCCGATTTATGAACCAGTGCTGATACGCTATGAGAATGAGTCCATTGTTACATGAGGCTTCACTCCTGGTGTCATACGTTCTGTGGGTGGTGATAAGTGCACAGCATTGTACCCATGATGGTGTCATACAGAGCAGGGTCCTTGACTTAGGTGTCCCCTGTGGGTAACCTGTTCATCCCTCCCTCCCTGTCCCTCACCCCTGCCGACCGCTGGTCCTTTACTGTCTTCAGTCTTGCCTTTTCCAGAATGTCACAGAGTTGGAATCAGACAGTGTGCAGCCTCTTCAGATGGTCTGTTCCTCTTAGTGCCATGCATTGAAGGTCCCTCCATGACTATTTGTGGCTCAGTGGCTCATGTCTTCTTAGTGCTGAGAAGTATTCCATTGTATGGCTGCACCACAGTTCACTCTCCCAGTCACCTCCTGAAGGGGATCTTGGTTGCTTTCAAGTTTTGGCATAATGAACACAGCCGCTATAAACATTTGTTTGCAGGTTTTTTGTGTGAATACAAGTTTTTAACTCATTTGGGTAAATGCCAAGGAGTGCAGTTGCTAAATCTTATGGTAGAAGTATGTTGTGTTTTGTAAGAAATTGTCAGACGAGCTTGAAAAGTGGTTCCATCATTTTGCTTTCCTAGCAACAATGACTGAGAGTTCCTGTAGCTCTAAATCCTGACTGGCACTTAGTGTTCATGTTTTGGACATTGGACATTTTTTTTGCAATTAAAATGCAGTTTTATTGATTAATTCTTTCACTGTTAGGAAGTTGATTCTTTCTAATCTAAGTAATACAAATATTATAGAACATTCAAAATATGATACACTTGATAATTCATTATATCAATCTAGTAAAATGAATTCAATTTTTCTGATAAAAATTTTATTAAGATGTTATGGACTGAATGACACTGGACATTTTGATAGGTGTGTGGTGTATCTCGGTGTCTTAATTTGCATTAAGATGTGGATTATTTTTTCATATGTTTATTTTATTGGCCATCTGTATATCTTCCCTGGTCATGTGTCTGTTCAGGTTTTTTGGCCATTTTTTGATTGAGTTTTCATTCTCTTTTTCTTGAAATTTCAGACATGTCAGTTACAGGAATGTACATTTCAGATAACATTTCTGTAACTGACATGTCTTTTGCACATATTGTCTTTCAGTCTATGGCTTGTCGTTTCATTCTCTTGGCAGTGTCTTTGCAGATCAGAAGTTTTTGATTCTAACAAGGTCCAGCTTATCAATTCGTTCTTTTAAATTTTATTTTAGATGCAAGGGGCACATGTGCATGTCTGTTATACAGGCTTATTGTGTGATGGTGAGGTTTTGGCTTGTACTGAACCGTCACCCAGATGGTGAGTATAGTACCCAGTGGGTGGTTTTTCAGCTCATGCCTCCTCCACCCCCCTTATCAATTATTTATTTCATGGATCATGCCTTTGGTGTTATAGCTAAAAAGCTGTTTTTATTTCCAAGGTTGTCTAGAATTTTCCCCCTTGCTATTTTCTGAGTTTTATAGTTTTGCATTTTACCTTTAGGCCTATGATCCATCTTGAGATAATTTTTGTGAAGGGTTTCAGATCTGTCTAGATTCTTTTTTTCTTTTTTTGAGTCGGAGTCTCACTCTGAGGCCCAGACTGGAGTGCATAGCATGATCATGGCTTACCACAGCCTCCACCCACTGGGATCAAGTGATCTTTCTGCCTCAGTCTTCCAAGTAGCTGGGATTACAGGCATGCACCACCACACCCAGCTAATTTTTTGATTTATTGCAGAGATGAGGTCTCGCCTAGTTGCCCAGGCTTGTCTTGAATCCCTGGGCTCAGGAAATCCTCTTGCCTCTGCCTTCCAAATTGCTGAGATTATAGGTGTGAGCCATTACATCTGACTTTAGATTAATTTTTATTTACTTATTTTGCTGCTTGTGGATGTCCAGTTGTTCCAGTACCATTTGTTGAAAAGATGATCTTTGCTCCACCATAATGTCTTTGCTGCTTTGTCAAAAACCAATGAACTCTATTTACGTGGATCTGCATCCAGGCTCCCTGCTCTGTCCTTCTGATCTGTTTGTTGATTCTTTTGCCTGTGCCACTCCATCTTGGTTCCCACAGCTGCATGTCAAGTGTTGAAGCAGGTGAGCGTGAATCCTCTGCCTTTGTTCTTTTCTGTCAGGAGCATGTTGTCTATTCTGGGTCTCTTGCCTTCCCCTATAAACTTGGAATCAGTTTACTGATATTCACAAAATCACTTACAGGGGTTTTGATAGACTACTGTGGACCGACCCATGCACTTGTCGAAAGACATCTTGGTCATTTTGTAGCTTCCAGTTGTTGTTCTCATGATGAACAAGGTGGCTGCAGACATTTCTATGACGATTTCCATGGGGATGGAAGTTTTCACCTCATTTGGGTAGATGCCCAGGAGTGCAGTTGTTGGGTCACATGGCAAGACTGTGGCTAGTTTAATGAAATAGCTCAAGCTTTGTGTTTTCTCACATTCAGCAATTTTTAGTCTCAAAATGAACTTCTGGGTTGGAAATTGTTAGCTTTCCCTTCTAGCTAATATCATCAGATGATATTGCTGAGGGGAACTTTGAGGATCCCTGAGCTTCTGAGCCTCCCAAGTACGACTTCTGCCTCCCCCATCCCTGTCCCTCCATGGCTTTCAAGGCACCGTGCAAACAGTAGGTGCTCAGTGAATGACCACGTCATGCTTAGTACCCATGAAGGGAGAACCACTTCACTGTGCAGATGAAAACCCACAGGCCCAGAAAGGAGAAATGAGATACTTCTGGCCAAACAGCATTTGTATTTATAACAGAACTCAGGCCAAAAGCCACCTGTTGGGCCTTGTAGATCTGGGGATCTGAATTTTGAGCCATTGGTCCTTGGACTGCTAAATTCAAATGAGACAAGCCTTGGGACTCTTGAATTCTTTGTTGGTGTTATATGAAGCCCTCTGTCTTCACTTTCTTTTCCTTTAAAAAAATTTTTTTTTTAATTTTAAAGATGTGGGATACAGTTCAGGATAAGGTGTAAAAGTGGTCACTGTACAGCTAAAGTCTGGGCCTCCCTTTGGTCCCAACTTTGCTGTCTTCACTTTTAATCCTGTGTGCTGGTCAGTACCATTTCTGGTCACCCAAAGATGCCAACATGGTGCTGTCATCTGAGAATGAGTCCATTGTGGCTACAAAGTCTCACAGCATCAAAATGGTGATGATAAGAATAATAGCCAAGAATTATTAATTGTTTAGTAAGGTCAGCCTCTTTACATATGTCATTTCATTCTCTGCTCTCAGTCACCCCTGGGTTGGGTTCCATTACTAGCCACACTCTGGAGGCAAATCGATTGTAACGTGCCCAAGGTTGCACTTCTTTGTGATGGAACCAGACACATGTCCACCTCTCCTTGACTTCACTTAGGAATGTACTAAGCCATTGTTAGGCTCATGAGATGCAGAGTTGGAAAGGCCTGGGTCAGCATTCTGAAGCCGCCACGTTGTCAGGTATGCGATCTGAATCTTTGACTTCTAGATGCAAAGCTCTCATCACAGGGATAACAATGCCTACACACAGCAAATGCTGTCTGTTGTGAGCTCAAAAGCCATTGCCTTCCACCGTACAGAATTTTGATGTGTTCAAATGGTAGGGAGGAGGACCCAGATCTCAAGGAAGCCAGGCCCCTATCCCAGCCTCATGAGATGAATTGTGATTGTTTTAAACTTGGTATGTTAATAGCAGGCAAACTATTTAGTCTTGTTAGGGCAAGTTTGCTGGTGAAGGAGTCTCTTTTCAAATAAAAAGACAAAACCCTTCACAATGGAAGTTTATGACCCTTCTTCTTCCTCCCTGGATCTTGGATGTGATAACTGGAGGTGCAGCAACCTTCTTGTGAGCATGAGGTGACAAACCAACAGACTAAGATGGTGGTGCAGAAGAGAGGAAACGTCTGGATTTTTGGAAGCACGGTTGAGCCGCTTCATCAGCTTGAGACAGAGGACTGACTCCTGTCTTCTTATGTGAAACAATTCCTGTCATTTCAGTTGCTCTAAATTGGAGTGTCTCTTATTTGCAGCTGAAATTATTCCTTTTTTCTTTTTCATTTTTACATCTTTAAGCGTAATTGGCAAAAGCAAAAATGAACCAAATAGCCTTTCTATAGGTGAGTTCATAAACTACCTGTCTTATCTTCACCCCATGAAATATTATTCAGCAACAAGAAGAAATGAGCTATACAATCACAAAAAAGACTCCAATAAATTGGAAATGCATATTGCCAAGTGAAAGCCGCCAATCTGCAAGGCTGTGTATTATGATTCCAGTATGTGGTATTTCTGGAAAAGATAAAACTCACGAGGTAATAAAAGATCACAGGTTGCCTGGAGTTCAAGGGGAGGCATGGGCATTTTTATATTTTTAGTTTTACATGTGACTTTTTTCCACTTTTATTTCAGATTCATGGGGGACACATGCCTGTGCACCACATGGACATGTTTTCTTGTGGTGGTATTGGGTCTCCAGTGCTCCATTCCTCAGATAGTGAACATTGTACCCCATAGGCAATTTGAAATCATTTCTAATAGACAGATTTCCAACACTGCTGAGTGCTGGTCAGCCTAGCATGGTACTTAAGAATCCAACCCTAGAACCAGAGCCTGAGTTTTGATCTTGGCTCTGCTGTGTGACTTTGGACAAGCCACTTTGCTTCTCTGTGACTCACTTTCCTCGGCTGTGCAATGATCACTCAATATGTATTGACTGTTACATGAAGGATAATGGTTGTACTAAACTCACAGGACTGTTAGGATCAGGAAATGACGGAACACTTTATCAAGTAATCAGAACATTGTCAGATACAGTCGTGGCTGCAGATGTGTTTGTCAAAATAAAATTAAAGGAAAAGTAGTCACTATTATGGGCTTGGCTTTGCATCTCATTCCATCATCGAGCCACTTGCCGTATTTCAGCAGAACATAGACCCTTTCACCACTGAGCTGCACTGAGGAGCATGAAACTTCTCCTAAAATTTGTCTCAAAGCAGCCCCAATGGTGGTTTCTTTTTGACAGAAAAGGCTCTTTAGAGAATGCTGACTTGCAAAGAAAGAAGGGCTAAGACCACCAAGTCATGTCACCAAGGGAATAACCAAAATACCCAAACTTGCCCATGCAAATGGGCTTGGGTCTCTTCTGACAGTATCCCTGGAGAATTATAGACTTTGTGGACCCTTATTTGAACAGGTCTTTCCCACTAGTGTCGTGTTCTCTGGAATCTCCTCACGTCTTTCTGGCCAGGAGTGGGGACAGGCCGGGGCAATGCCTGCCTCCCTGCCCTCTCTCTGCAGTGAGGGCTGAGATCTAGGTTGATGTGGGAACTGGGTCTCCTTCACTGTCTGTCACACAAAATGTCTCCCTTTGTGGAGATCCCATTTGAATTTGGGCAACAACAAAGCGCTTTGTTGAAATATGCCCTGTCCATGGGGTTAAAGGGTCAAGGGTAGATGTGCTCCTTAGCAAATCCTGTAACGTCTCCCTTCAACACAGACGTCCTTCTGCCCCCTCTTAGCCTCGCCACCAAGGACGATACAGACAAAGTGGCCACCGCCTCCAGCCTGGACCATCGCAGGTGCATCTGGACCCTTCCTGCTGTTTCTACTCCAACCTCCATCCTCCCCCGGCAGCCAAAGGGGTTATTTATTTATTTATTTATTTATTTACTTTTTTTGAGTTGGAATCTCACTCTGTTACCCAGGCTGGAGTGCAGGGGCATGCACACAACCATCATAACCTCTGTCTTCTGGACTCAGGTGATCCTCCTGCCTCAGCCTCCCCTTCTCCTTCAGCCTCCCAAGTAGCTGTGACTATAGGCGCACACTGTCATTCCCAGCCAATTTTTAAAGTTTTATTGTGAAGACAAGGTTTAGCCAAGTTTCTTGGTTCCAAACCCCTGGGCTCAGGCAATCCTCTCCCCTTGGCATCCCAAAGTGCTGGGATGACAGCCTCAGAGGGGTCCTTTAATAATACTAGAAAGCAGATTGTAGGACTTAACTCTCAAAACCTTCCCATGAGTCTCATTCCAGATTAAAACCCAAAGTTCCTGCTCTGTCCTATGAGGCCTGTGCTGGGTGGACCCCAGACCCACGCTTTCTGCCAGTTTCTTTCTTGTTCACCCTCCTTCCCACACTGACCTCCTTGTTGTAGGCCTGACATCTTCAGAGTCTGGCCTCGGGGCCTTTGCATATAACATTTCCCACTTCTGGAACACTCTCTGTCTCACATGCCTGCCCGGCTTGTTTCCTCACTTCATCCGAAGATCTGCTCAGATGTCAGTCCCCAGAGAGGCCTTCCTTGACCATCCCTTCTAAGACAGGTCCCCCGTCCCTGTTTTCTATCATTACCCACAGTGCAGATGACTTGTGGACATCACTGCAGATGTGGTTGTTTTTGGCATCCTCCATCAGAATATAAGCCTAGTGGAGAAAGAGGCATTGTTCTACTTGCCCATTTACTGGGAGGAAAGTGAGAAGACCAGGGGAAGAAGGAATGCCATTTCCAAGCACATTTCATGTACTTTTGTTCTGTTAAAGTTTAAACACCTTTACAATGACAGTGACATGTTTGCTCTGATCCCACATCTGTAATCCATTCCTGTTTTCTTACATTAAAAAAATGCTTGGAAGAGTTACCTAGAGCTCCTGTTGCTCTCTGTCCATTGACATGGACATCTCTACTAGACAAATAAGGCCATTTGGGCTTAGAATGAGGTATGTCTGACAAAGTTCTAAGCCTGATGTTTCTTGGGAGCCTGTTAAGTTGGTCCTGAAACTATTGTCTAGAAAGTTCTGGATAAGTTTTGAGCAACGGGAGCAACTCTGGACCAGTGTTTGAGGCCCCAGAGTGGATACATTGAAGAAGATGAGACCTGTGGCTGGGTGAACCCTCTTGCATTTGTTTAAAAAAAGTCTTCTTGGCCAGACATGGTGGCTCACACCTGTAATCCCAGCACTTTGGGAGGCCAGAGTGGGAGGATTGTTTGAGTCCAGGAGACTGAGGCCATCCTGGGCAACATAGTGAGACTTCATTGCTACAAAAAAGTAAAAAATAAAAAAAATTAGTCAGGTGTAGTGGCATGCTTCTGTAGTCCCAGCTACTTGGAAGGCTAAGGCAGAAGGATTGCCTGAACCCTTGAAGTTGAGGCTGCAGTGAGCCGTGAGCATGCCACTACACTCCAGCCTGGGTGACAGAGTGAGACCCTGACTCAAAAATAAACAAACAAACAAACAAATAAATAAATAAATAATCTTTCTCATCACATTGAGTTCATGTTCTTTTTTCCTTTGTTTCTGGGCACCAGAGAAATCGTCCCCAATATGAGGTCTTTCTACCACTCACACTAGGCTTCCCTTCTCTGGTGATTTAAAAACAAAACAGCCATGTTCCCTGATGTGCTTCCCATTAAAAGGTGGGATCCATGTCTTTCCCCTGGGCAGGCTTATGCCTGCATTACACAGGTCCTACCTGGTCTTATTGACATGCACATTTTGGGGGCAGCATGGAAGCTGCCATGCTGAGGAGGTTCTCTGGAGGTGCTCTGGTCTGTAGCCTGCCAAGCTTCTGGTCACCAGCCAGTGTCAGCTGACAGTCATCCAGTGGTCATCTTGGAGGTTGAAGCCCTTTGCTCTTTTAAATGTCCCAGCTGACATCAGACCACAAGGACATCAGACTACCACCAGCAAGATCTACTCAACCAGATTCACCCTGAATTCTTGACCAAAACATCTCGAGCAACAGAAAATGATTGTTGTCTTACAATGCTAAGCTTTGCGGTAATATTTAATCAGCAGTAATAACATGAAGCCCACCCTAATTCTTCCTTCTACATAGAAGGCAATCTTGAGCACACAATTTTCTTTATTGAGTCAGAGTCTCACTCTGTTTCCCAGGCTGGAGTGCAGTGGCACACTCATGGCCATCACAGCCTCAACCTGCTGGACTCAGGTGATCCGTCCGTCTTAGCCTTCCAAGTAGCTAGAACCACAGGTGTGCACCACCACGCCTGGCTAATTTTTTGATTTATTGTGGAGATGAGTTCTCGCCAATTTTTCCAGCTGGTCTTAAACCCATGGACTCAGGTAATCTGGTCTCCTCTTCCCAAACTGCTGAGATGACAGGCATGAGCCCCTGCACGCAGTGAGTGTACAATTTTTTAACACTCTGGGCATTATATTTTTCATCTGTCAGTTAGGAGATCATATGTATTCAGGTGGCTATTGTTCAGAGCAAAAGAAAATTTTGCCCAAAACCTAGCACGGTTATCTGCACATACTATCTTCCCTCAAATTTAAGATGTCATCTTTCATACACCTTGCCATTAATTCATGTTAAGGAAGAAAGAGATCCTTCCAATGAAATAACTGCATCTGCTGGTTGTAGGACATGTAGGTAGCACTGAAGATGCTGAAATCTGAAGATGTATGTCTTTGGATCCTTAACTGAAAGACTGATGGGCACAAACACCTAGTTAAGCCCAGGCAGGAGACAAGGTCCCCAACATTTGAGCTTGTGAGGAACAAGAAGAGCGCTTAAAGAAAATGTCCCTTTGGATTCAAATCTCTAGTCTGTCATCCATGTGACATGATAAAACACAAAGACTAGTGGAGACACTCTTGTGGCCCAGACAAAAAGTGTCTTCCTTGGTCAGCTGTCCAATGGTTAGAATTTAAATGACATCGTGTCACAGTTACTTTGCAGAAATGTATTTTGCAAAAGGGATGGAGTCAGATCCCTCCATTTGGCTGTGTGGATGAGTTCCTCTCAGCAAGAACTCATCTCCAGTACTGGAACATATGAACTTTCAAGTTGCAAACTTTCAAAGATAAGAATGTGTGTTGGTGTGTCTGATTATATAAGTTAGTTCACATGTTTGGCATCTGTGGTCACGTATGTGCATCTTCTATGAGTGATTGTTCTTTGAGGTACTTTAATGTACAGGACTGAAAACAGTACAGTAGTTCAATATCTTTATTTCAAGTCCAGGATGTCTGGAAGCAAGCATCAAAGCAGCAGGGATACAGCTGGTACTATATAGCAGATTGTGTGAGTTGAATACCTAGGCTAACTCTGTTGGGCTTATGAACAAATTGGACTTACGAACACGCTCCCAGATCAGAACTCATTCGTATGCATGAGAATTACTGTGGGAGTACCAGTCCAAGGCCACTCCTTGTTTCTTGAAGCTTGCTTTTTGTGGGATGTGAACTAGTGGGTCTTTGAGAACACCAGCCGTCAGATGGGAGGATGGTAGAGGAGACCCAGGCCATGTCTAGTCGAGCAGAAATAGAAGCATCAGAATTCCAGCAGACTTGGTGTTCAGTTTTTTGCAGAAATGTATTTTGCACTTTTTGTCTGGGTGCTACTATGGGATTCCTCATGTGAAAGGTGAGCCCACTTCAGGATCAGAGAGGCTAAGTGTATTTCCAAAAGTCAGAGGGCTTGATTACGCCAATGTGTTTTGTCAGACATCAGAGCTTGTGCTTCCCCCCACAGAACAGCACTAACCAAAATGTTTCCAAAGACACAGAAATGATTTCATGGAGGGGCTCTGACAATCCCAGGGCTCCACTCTAACAGCTGTCTAGTCAGCCTGACCTAAACAGAGAATTCCTTGTAATTGCTCTGCCTTTGCCAGTATGGATCTTCCCCCAGCAAGGCCCATCTCACCTCCTCCTGTTCCTGGTGGAAACTAAGATATCCTTCAGGGCCCAGCTCGAATGGGACAGCTTAACTTCCTGTTCCCACAGGATGATTCTTGACTGCCTTTGACCCCAGTGTATTGTTCCTGGGACAGCTTGTCTGGCCCTCTTGGAATTGTTGAGGGGTTTTTTGGTCACTCCTATGAGACTAGAACTTTCTTGAAGCTCTGGAGTTAGAATGAGTCTGAATCCCACCCCAATGACTTACAGTTGTATCCTTGGGCACATTTTTTTTTTCTTTTTGAGTTGGGCTCACTCTGTCACCCAAGCTGGAGTGCAGTGGCATGCTCACGGTCACCACAGTCCTGACCTACAGGGCTCAGGTGATCCTTTTGCTTCAGTCATCCAAGTAGCTGGAACCACAGGTGCTCGCCCCACACCTGGCATTTTTTTTCTTTTTTTAATTGTAGAGACAAGGTCTTGCCAAGTTGCCCAGGCTGGTTTCGAACTGGTGGTTTCAAGGCAAACCTCTCACCTCAGTCTCCCAAAGTGCTTGGATTACCCTGGCTTTAATTTTCTTATCTACACAATAACCTATCTACTTCTTAGGCCTGTCGTGATACAGTATACTTGTTCAAAATGCAGGGTAGGTGCACTTTAATATTGATAGTGCTTGATTCTAATGCTGTTTATTATGTGTTTGGCGTGTGCAAAGTATCTTCACACATCATCTCATTTCATTTCTGACTATCCGAGTAGGTTCTTTTACTATGGCCCCCATTTTACAGACAAGGAAACAGGTGCAACCTCTTGCCTATGACCCCACAGTTAGGATATGGCAAAGTTAGACTATAATCTTACCTTTCTTTTTGTTTTGTTTTTTTTGAGGTGAAGTCTCACTCTGTCACCCAGACTAGAGTGCAGTGGCCACTCCCAGCCACCGCAGCCTCGACCTGCTGGGCTCTGGCAATCCTTCCGCCTCAGCCTTCCAAGTAGCCGGAACTACAGGTACGCGCTACCACACCCGGCTAATTTTTTGATTTATTGTAGAGGTGAGGTCTCGCCAAGTTGCCCAGGTGGGTCTCGAACCTGCGGGCTCAGGCAATCCACTCACCTCAGCCTCCCAAGGTGCGGGATTATAGGCTGAGTCACTGAGCCCGGCTAATCTTACCTTTCTTAACTCCCTTTCCTTGACACAAATTCCCTTGGACTCCCAGGAGAAGTCTTTCATGAACCAGTTTGTTGTGTTCCAGTCTCTTTAGGGGTATTAAGTCCTTAATTTCTCCTCACTCATGTCTAGAAGATTTTATCCTGGCCTGCAGGAAAATGGTGCTGCAACTAGCTTTGTCTCAGCGAACTGTGGTTGTTCATACAGTCCATATGTCTGAACACAACACGTTTTTCTGGTTCTCATAAGTGGTTGGTCATTAACGCTCCAATGGCCCTTTATATAATGAGTCAAAAACATGGGTCAGGTTATCAACCTTGAAAAGTTCAAGCAAACTCTTTTCTTTCTTTGATTTGGAGTCTCACTCTGTCATCCAGGCTTGAGTGCAGTGGCATGCTCATAGCCACTGCAGCTTCAACCTGCTGGGCAAAGGCAATCCTTCCACCTCCATCTCCCAAGTAGCTAGAACCACATACATGTCCTACCATGCCAGGCTCATTTTTTGATTCATTGTAGAGACGGACACCTGTACTCAGACAATCTTCTCATCTCCTCCTCTCAAAGTGCTGTGATTGGCAAGCGCAAGCGACTGCACCCGTCAAGAAAACTCTTAAGTAAACTTCAAATCCCACTTCATCCTCCAACCCAAAGGATGCCAGGGCTGTGCTTGCCACTAACCTTGAAAGACTCAGCTAGTTGGGGTTTTTGAAGGTTTTCTGTGTTAATGTTCTCATGGAAACCCTTCAACATGGCAAGTGTCCTTGATGTGCTATTTTTTTTCCTGCAGATATGACAGTTTAATTCCCTAAACAAAGCAAGTTTGATTTTATTTGTCAGATAACATTCTGAGTGAGAAAGACAAGCCCCATTCCCAAGTCAAGCCTTATCCAATGTGGAGATGGCCCCTTTAGCAAGGTTGGTGGTCCTTTGAGTGGAGGGCAGGTAGGATCCCTCTTGGGAGTCTTGTGGAGCTCTTCCCATCCAAATGTGGATCTGGAGAGAGCCCAGGGACTCAGAACAGGGGCAAAGGTAAACTTGGCATTCCAGCTCACAGTGTAGAACTGGTTGTGGGTAACAGGCTTGGTACTTCAGCTGTGTCCTTGGCCGCAGATTGACTTTTACTGTTAACAGCAGCAAAGGAGTCATAATTAGGTGGAGAAAGATCTTGGAGCAGGACTGGAGGATGGAGCTAACATTATTGAAGGTTGACTTGTACCAAGCATGGAGCGAGGTTTCTCGTTTCCAAATATCCAGGGATTTCTACATGTCTACAGTTGTTAACTTCCAGTTTATTTCCATAGTCCTCAGAGAATGTGCCGCGCGTGGCTTCAATCCTTTGAAAGTCACTGAGCCTCTTTGAATCACTCAATGTATTGTAAGTTTCACATGCGCTCTTGAAAAGAACGTGTCCTCTGCAGTTTGCAGGGTGAGTGCTTCCCAGATATCAGTCCTGAAAAGGTCAGGACTCGGCCAGAGAGAGATTCACTGTTTAAGGAAGCTTTTCCTTTTGTGTATTGACAGGACACCCGAATAAGTCCACAAGTGAGAGGCAACTTTCCCTGTTCTGGAAAGAATGCGGTCGTCACTCCACAGTGAGCCCAGTGGAAGTGCATGTGAAGCAGTCCATGTGGGTGAGAAGACACGGCCAGTCCCTGGTCCCAGGGGTCCAATGCCATGTCAGCTTGTCCTCCAAGTGGCTCACACAAGAAGAATTAGCCAAGAAATCCAAACAGATCCCTGGGGCCAAGGTAAAATATCTAGGGATTTGCTCAAGGGAGGGAAACACATCCATGGAAATGAAGGAAGCTCTGTGCAGAACAACTCTTTGTCCTTTCTGTGTATCCAGCCAATGCTGATCAGAGACTTGCTGGCTCAGTCCCCTCAGGCTGCTGTAACAGAGACCCATGGACTCTGTTTCTCTCAACTCAGGAAACGTGGAAGTCCAAGGTCAAGGTGCTGCAGACTCCCTGTGTGGTGAGGGACCATTTTCTAGTTCACAGAAGGCTGCTTTCTTGCTGTGTCTTCACATGGTGGAAGGGCAGGAGGCTCCCTGGGATCCTCATTATAAGGGCACTAGTCCCAATCATGAGGGTTCCAGCCTCATGACCCAGTCACCTCCCAAAGGCCCTATCTATGAAATCCATCACTTTGGGGGTTAGGATTTCTTTTTTTTTTATTCATGTATTTATTATTTTTTAATTTATTTAATTTATTTTTTTAATTTCCTTTTCTTTAAAATGACTTTCTTAAAAACATTTTTTTATTTCAAAATTGTGGGATACAGTTAAGGGTTAGGTATGCAAATATGCATCGTTCAGGCACCTTTGTTGATAAGGGGCGTCTCCCCATCCCCAGACAGATATTGAATACGATTAATCCCACCTCCCATCCCCTCCCTACCTCCCCCATAGTTTCCCACCACTGTCAATCCTTTTCTTATAGTATTGCGATAGATGTTCATGGACCACTTATGAGTGAGAACATGTGATACTCAGATCTTTGTTTCTGTGAGAGATCACTCAGTATTATAGACTCTAGTTCCATCCAGGTTGCTGCGAAATTCTTGGTTTTGTTCTTTTTTATGGCTGCGTAGTATTCCATTATG
>CAUYQG010076377.1:0-61724 GCA_963574415.1 Tarsius wallacei | reverse complement strand
TACAGGCGTGCGCTACCATGCCCGGCTAATTTTTTTTTTATTTATTGTAGAGATGAGGTTTCGCCTGCCCAGGCGGGTCTCGAACCCGCGGGCTCAGGCAATCCACTCACCTCAGCCTCCCAAGGCGCGGGATTACAGGCTGAGCCACCGAGCCCGGCTAGAAATCAATTTTTTTAAAAAATCAAGTGCACAGAAAGGAATAAGAGAAACGAAAAGTTATATAATTTTTTACCAACCTAGTTTTAAGACTAAAAATAATTTTAAGTAATACTTCGACCACATTCCAAAAGACTGCATGGCCCTACAACTACCATTATTTCTCTTTGCTTCCATTCCCTCATCTGACAAGTCAAGAGTTAGACTCGATAATCCCTAACAACAACTTTTGGATGAAAAGTCTATGGTTACTCAACCACATCCAATGAGAGCACACATAGCCTGAGCCAAACACATGCTCTCACCCTGCACTGATGCATCGCTTTGCCTCACCCAGCAGAATAAGACAACAGTCTGTGTTCTTACTGTCTTCCATTTCTTTATCTCACCCACAAAAATACCTGGTATGAAAAAAGTATCTTCAACTTATTCCACATTGCCAACCTACACTGAATAAGTTAATAAGACAGACAATTAACTTAATGCTTTGAAAGTGCTAATGGTTGATTTTTATTTGTTTCAAAACCTGTCTAGGTTTCACCAACAGCTCCCAAAATCATTTTTTCTGTATTGCAGTGTAGTACGTTGCAGAGTAGTGTAGTGTGCGCCATTTATTCATTTACATATCCTTTATGTGCTAGGGATTGCTGTACAAAGTGCTGAGGATATAGAAATGTAATATGGTGGTCAGTGTCCTTAAAGAGACATACTAAGACATGCACTTACAAAAAATATAAAATACTTAGGGAGCATGTGAACAAAATAAGTAATTCTATCTTTAAGGTTCAGTGCAGCTCACAGAAGACAGAAGTGAGCAGGATGCTGAAGGAGGAATAGAAGCTTGAGGCTGAGAACAGAGAAAAAAGAACAAAGTATGAAACTCAAGGACTCCAGAGGACAGTTCAGTATAGCTAGAAACAGTGTGCTGGCTTGGGAGGGCACCGGTGTTAGGATGTAGGAAGGTGCATCAGGGTCAACCTGCACAGCAACTTGTACATCAAAGGACCTGGGACATTTGCTCCTTAGGCCATCAGAACATGCGAATAGCCTGTTGGTACATGAACTCCTTCCAACTGCACATGAAGTTTTAGGGAGTTGGCTTCCAGATCCTAATTCCATACTCACTCCTTTCTGAATATGAGCTTCTTAATGACACAACCCCATATCAAACACCAATGCCACTTCTCCAGCTAACCTCTCCTCTCAAAACCACCCTCATCTTCTTACAAAAGAAAGACATTCCTTTTCACCAACTTTACTGCAACACCTAGGCTCAGGGTGGAAACACCATCATGGCTCAGAGAGACCTAATTTTAAAAAGGGAGTTTCAGTGAGACCTGTTTTATTTAAGGAACCATAAGCTTCTGTAGGAATTTGAGTCTTATAGGTAACCTCGCCTTACTATGCTTTACTTTATTGTGCTTTGCAGATATTGTGTATGCGTGGCTTTTTTTAAAAAAACAAATTGGAGGTTTGCAGCGACCCTGCATGGAGCAAGTCCACCAGCCCATTTTCCCAACAGCATGTGCTCCCTTTGTGGTTCTGTGTCACATTCTGGTAATTCTTGCGAGATCTCAAACTTTTCCACGACTCTGTTATGATGCTCTGTAATCTGTGCTCTTTCATGTTATCACTGCCATTGTTTGGGGTGCTGTGAACCACACCCAAGTAAGGCGTTGAACTTCATGGACAAATATGTGTTCTGACTGCTCCACGGGCTGACTGTTCCTGTCTCTCTCCCTCTCCTCGGGCCTCTCTCTACCCTGAGACACAACATTGTTGAATTGAGGACAATTAATAATCCTATGACGGCCTCCAATGTTCAAGTGAAAGGAAGACGCATGTCTCTCACTTTGAATCAAAGCTAGAAATAAAGCAGAGGGAGGAGGCAGGTCTAGAGCTGAGACAGGCTACACTCTTGGCCTTGTGTGCCACTCAGTTGGCCAAGCTGGGGACACACAGAAAAAGCTCTTGAAGGAGATGAGAAGTGCCGCCCCAGTGAACACACAAGTGACAGGAACATGGCACAGTCTTACTGCTGCCGGAAAGGAAGTCTCAGCAAGTCTGGACGAAAGATGCAAATGGCCACAACATTCCTTAAGCCAAAGTCTAATCCAGAGCGAGGCCCTGACTCCATTCCATTCTATGAAGGCTGAGGGAGGTAAGGACGCTACAGAAGAAAAGGTGGAAGCCGGCAGAGGCTGGGTCATGAGGCTTAAGAAGAGAAGCTGTCTCTGTGACATAAAAGTGCAAGTGAGGCAACACATGCTCATGGAGAAGCTGCAGCAAGTTCTCCAGAAGGTCTAGTTGAGACCATGGATGAAAACGGCCACACAAAACTACAGACATTCAATGTAGAAAAAACAGGCTTCTATTAGAAGATGCCATCTTCCATAGCTAGAGAGGAGAAGTCAATGTCAGGCTTCAAGGTTTCAACTGACAGGTAGACTCATTGTTAGGGAATAATGCAGCTGGTGACTTTAAATCCAAGGGCTGTTAAGTATGCTGAATCTACTCAACCTGTGCTCTATTAATGGAACAATAAAGTCTGGATGACAGCACATACGTTTACAGGGTGGTTTACTGAATATTTTAAGGAGTCAAAGCAAACTTTGTTTTCTCCTAACCATAGAATACTCATTTATGGATGTTAACTGGGGTAGGAATACGCTCCCCAATCTCATTAGAGAATGCAGTTCCACTACATACTTCCAAAATGTTTAGCATGTGCACATAGTCACAAATCACCTAATGACGGGGACAAATTCTGAGAATGCATTGTTAAGAGATTTCATCATTGTGCGAACATCACAGAGTGCACTTACACAAACCGTGGTTGTCTAGTCTCCACACACCTACGATATGTGGTATAGCCCACTGCTCCTGGACTACAAACTATACTGAATCTTGTAGACAACCATAACACAATTATTTGTGTGGCTAAATACAGAAAACTTACATTAGAAACACAGTATTATAATCTCATGGGATGACAAAAACATCATTATGTGTTATATGACTAAATATAAGCATAAATAATAACTAAAATCAGGATAAAAAATTTTAAGAACACTCAAGAGACTTCTGATCATAAAACACATTTCTTCACACATTTTAGTTTACATAAATAGATGTGTTGCAGGGAGGATTCATGGGCAAATCCATTAAAGAATTTGTTAAATTATAAAGCTTTTACACTAGAGAAAAACTTTTGGGGGAGGTGGTACAGAAGGAAAAATTCAAGCACAAAAAGAAATGTAAGTTTTACAACTGTTCAGGATAGCCTATCGTGTGTCCTTTTAAAAATGTGGATAATGGCATTTGGCAAATCACTGCAACGTTTAAATCAACTGGATATATTTAAAATACACTAGAAATTGTATCAATATGATCAATTTAAGATGAAAAACTTTAGATAGAAGATAAAATATGTGAGGGGCACAAACTCCTTTCAAGGATACATGAACCAATGTGAAGCCTGCTGCTGGGAAGTCACACGGCTTTCCTAAGTACTCTTCACACATCTCCCCTCCAAGTGAACTGAAATTCACTTCCTCACACCAAACACAGATGTAAAGGTGTATGTGAAACACACACATATAAGCTCCTGCACTCCCAACTCACCTGTTGAAGACACTTGGTGTGGGACTGTGGTCGCGCTCCCTCTCTCTCTCTCTGGTGCGTTCTCTTTCTCTGTCCCGGTCCCGGTCTCGCTCTCTGTCTCGGTCTCGCTCTCTGTCTCGGTCTTTCTCTCTTCTTGCATAATAGTCCCACTGCTTGCTGGTGTCCACAATACTAGTCCACGAAGGAGCTGAACCAGGAATATGGGGAAAGGCGACTAGAGAAAAACCAATTAAAGACAAAGGTTATGGGCTTAAAAAAGATAAGATGCATCATGAGATTATAGTATAAATGTACTTTATAAATAGAATGCAGAAATGCCATATGGTGAATGAATTCTTCCCCACCCAAGTGGGGAAGATCCAGAAACAAACCTTAAGGACCTGCCATATAAAGACCCTTCATCATGCAAGGCAAACAGAAGCCAGAATTAGATTGACCACAGACTTCCCAACATCAAAATGAAAACCAGAACACACTGGGACGTTGTCAAAATGTTGAGAGAATATAACCATCAACCTAGAAAGGTGCATTCAACAAAATCATATCTTAAGAATAAAACAACAGCCTTTATAAACAAAAAGATAAACAAAATTAAAACAGACTTCACCAAAGGAACTTCTAGCAGATACACTTAGAGATAAAGAAGTTACCCTAGAAGAGCTAAGATGAAAAGAAGCCGTGGCTATACAACTAAACGATAATCAGAAAAATCCAAACAAAATACTATACTATCCAATGGTGGTGGGTTTTTGTTTTTTGCTAAGAAATAAAATTAGAATAATAAATTACAATAGGATATAAGAAAGATTCAAGTGTTCTAAGGCCTTTATTGATGGAGGAGGCCCTAAGGCCTTTATTGATGGAGGAGGCCCAAACCTCATTTAACTACATATTAAGTATAATAAATTTCAAGAATAACCCCCCCAAAAAGAAATTCGAAATAAAGTATATAATTTCAAGACAATATGGAGAAAACCAGGATTTTTTAAAAAATCAACTCATAACTCAGTCAATTAAAAAAGACTTGAAAGGATGAGAAAGAATTAAGTTCAAACAGCTAAATAATCTCAATAATAAAAAGAGACCAAATTCATCAGTGACAACAGAGACTGTTGATTTTTAATTTTTAAAAAGCAAACCATATTCTGAATATAAAAGACATAATACCACACAGAAGGATTGAAAGGCAAAGGATGGGAAGAAACAGAAAACACTAAAACTCCCAATTCAAACTCAGTAGCTCTGTTAAAGACAGACCAGACTCCCACAGAGCATGACCCAGAAAAGACAGGAGATTATATAAAAACAGATGCCGCAACTAGCCAAGAAGATGGGACAAATGCACACTGCCCGGCAGCTAACAATGTCGCCTTAATTTTCAGAGAAGAAAAGCTAATAGAGATTTAAGGAAAAACATAAAAGTCCACCCTTATCATGGGGGATTAGCATACTTCTCTCAATTATTGGCAAATTAAAGACAAAAAGCCTAGTACATACACAGAAGATTTAAAACAAAATCTTTTAGACACAAGGTCTTGCCCTGTTGCTCAGTCCAGAATGCACTGCAGCCTTGAACTTCTAGGTTGAAGTGATCCTCCCCTACCTCATGATCCTGAGTAGCCAGAACTATAGCATGTACCACCATGACTGGCTAATTTTTTAATTTTAATTTCTTTTTCAAGACAGGATCTTGCTATGGTGTCCAGGCGTCCATGAACTCCTGGTCTCAAGTGATCCTCCTGCCTTAGCCTCCCAAGTAGCTGGGATTGCAAGCACAAGCCATGGCACCTGGCAGATATAGATTTGAGCAACACATTGTCACAAGGGTGATCTACTAGACATAGCACAGAATACTGCCCAGAACAAAGAATATTCTTCTTCGGCATACATAAAACAAATATAAAAATATGTATATGCCTTCAAAGGGGATAACAGCACGCTCTCTGATCATCATGCAAAGTCAAGAGTCAAATTTAAAAGTTATGAAAAAAAATCCTCATCCATATCAAATCAAAAACACATTTCTGGTAACTCATGGATCAAAAAATCATAAATCTAAATTATTAGAAACAAACCATGGACAAAAATATGACATGTCAAAAGTTTATGGATATAAACTGTTTTAGAGAGAAATTCAGTTTTAAAACACTGCATTAGAAATGACTAAAACATACTGAGCTAAGTTTCCAACTTAAGAACTTAGAAAAAGAGCAAAATAGGTGGCACATTTAAGGCTGGGACAAAAACTACTTGTGCCCCTAAAGAGACTAAAAGAAAAAAAAAAAAAAAGAACAGAATAAGAACACATAAAAAAACCAGAACCAAAACAGTCACAGAGAATAAACAATAAAGAAACTATTCTGCACTTTATACTACTGTACTCAAAAACTTAGCTGAAATGGATAAATTCCTTTAAAAAAAAAAAAAGAAATCTTGAATAGTCTTGTAACAATGGAAGACATTGAAGACAGTGAATCAGTAATTTAAAATCATCACATAAGGCCAGATGCCTTTTACAGGTAAGTTCTACTAATTTATAATCTACAGATCTTTCCAAAATTACACAAATTTCCCATGTGGCTGATATAACCTTGATACCAAACCAGATAAGGACAATCCAAATAAAGGGAAATCATAGGCTAATTTTACATAAAAGCTTAGATGTCAAAATCCAAAATAATTACTCTTGATTTTTTGTAAAAAGATAATCATGAGCAAGTTAGGTTTATCTCAGTAAAGCAACCACAGTTTAATATTAGAAAAATGTAGAAATGTAATTTGCCACATTGACAGATTAGAGAAGAAAACCAATTATGAGCATTCCAGAAAGCATTTGGTAGCAACTCAACATCCATTCTTAGTTAAGAGCCCTTGGAAAATAGGAGAGGAAGAGAATCCCCTAACAGCAAAAGTATAGAAGCATTTCCTTTCTAAAGAAAAAAAGGAACAAGGCAAGAACTCCATTTTTAGAGCCTCAATGTTATGTGGAAGTCCTTGACACACAGTAAAACAACAGAAAACATAGAGGCACAAGGATCTGAAAAGAAGCAAAACTATCATTCTCTTCAGGATGTTATTGCCTGACCAGGCTTTTGCAAATTTCAGTGAGAGTTCAGCAAGGTAAATGGCTACACGATCAACATAAAAAACAACCAACCAACCAACGCTGTTTCTGACTGAATACAAGTAAATATAAACAGAGCATTTAATTCAAATGAATAAGCCACTGACTGGAACCAACCATGCTGCCCATCAAAACTGGACTGAATAAAAAAAAAATGTGGTACGTATACACAATGGAATATTATAAAGCCATAAAGAAGGACAAACATGTGAACTTCACAGCAACTTGGATGGATTTAGAGTTGATTATACTCAGTGATCTATCACAAAAACAAAGAACAGAGTACCATATGTTCTCACTCATAAGCGGACCTTGAACAATTATCATAATACTATAAGAAAGGGATTGGCAGCAGTGGAAAACCGTCGGTGGGGGGGGAGTAGCAGTTGAGGGAAACTGCCAGGGGAGGGAGGCGAAACACTTCATCAACAAGGGTACCTGCATAATCATCGTTTGCATACCTAATCCTGAATTGTACCCCACATCTTTATAATAATAATTTAAAAAGAATATGCCACTGACAACAGCAACAAAACATTAGGCACAAAAGGACCTAAAATGTGCAAGAAATTCATGGAGACAACGAGAGCAGCTGACAGAAAACACATTCAAGAGTCGCTCTAAATGGTGAAAAAGTCCTCATCTTGCGAAAGGAGTGAAATTTTACACAGATGACCAAGAGCATCCTGCAATTTCAATATGGCGTGACAAAAGCAAGGCATCTGAAGCCAGCTTGCACAGGTTCAAATCTCAACCTGTCACCTGGCTGTGCTCTGAGTTCCTCCTCTGCACAATGGAGATAACAGCAACACACCCACTTATATCCTGCTGGGATTTACATGAGTTAACGCAAACAAGCTGCTTAGAACAATGTTACAAAGTAAACACTGCAGAAATGTCAGTATTCATCAAAATCTCAAGTGTTTCATGAAATATAAAGTTGAGTCTAAAATGTGTATGTAAGAGCAATAATCAGTTTGCTGGTCACCAGGTATCAGATTAACTTTAAAACTCATAATTAATATACTATGGCAGTATTAGTACACGAAGAGTCAAAGTAACCAACTGAACGGTCTAGAAAGCCCAAAACCAAATTCACACACACAAGGAAATCTGTTATATGATGGAGACAGCACTGTAGACCTCTCAGGAGGAGAGACTATTCAATAAATGACTCAGCAACAATTAGTTCTCACCTTTCACAGCAAAAACTCCAGATGGCTTAAGAACTTCAATAAAAATTATAACACAAAACATGAAAACTGTTTTGGGGGAAAGAAAAAGCATTAAGGACCTTTATATACTGAGGTGGCAAAGGCAAGGACCAAATGTGAAACCCATTAAACTGTGGTCAATGTTATGCAACTGATGACATGCAAGAAGAAAGGGCACAGGCTGTGTCCCTACTCCAAAATCCTCCAAATCCAGAACGTTCTGAGTGTCAACACAATGCCTCAACTGGAAAGTTCACCTGACCTCACGTGAAGGACATCAGTTCCAATTTTTTTTTTCTTTTTTTTTGAGTCAGAGTCTCACTTTGGTGCCCAGGTTGGAGTGCAGTGGCACACTTATGGTTCACTGCAGACTCGACCTGGGCTTAGACGATCCTTCCACCTCAGCCTCCCGAGTAGCTGGGACTACAGGTGCACACTACCATGCCCAGCTGATTTTTAAATTTTTTTTGTAGAGACAAGGTCTCACTATGTAGCCTTAGTTGGTCTCAATCTCCTGGGTTCAAACAATCCTCTTGCTTCAGCCTCCCAAAGTGCTGGGATTATGGGTGTGAGCTACAGCACCTGGCCTAAAACTTTCTTGTATGCACAAAATTACTTAAAATACTGTATAAAATTACCTTACTGCATAAGGTATATATGAAACACAAATGAATTTTGTGTTTAGATATCTCATTATGTATATGCAAATATTCCAAAGTACAAAATCCAAAACATGTCTAATAAAAGCATTTATGATAAGCGACATCCTCGATGTGTAATCTGAACAACTTGCCACAGTAATTTTCTCCTTTGAAGAGCTGAGTTAGGTGCATGATGATTTCTGCCATGCACAATACTTACATAGTCATAATAATGGAAACACTGTTTACTGCTCAGCTTTTGGAATTAAAAAATCTGTCAGAGCACAGGTTTGTAACTTTTGGTCACAGGACAGTGTGTGAATGCTGTCAGCAGAAGTACAGTTGACCAAAGCTGGGAGGCAGAGGGGGAAGAGGCAGTGAAGGTTTAGATGGACACACTCTCATCCTCATTCCCATAGGAGAATGGTGCCAAAATAGATGGTAAGCAAACCAAACGGAGGAACAAAACAAGAGACACAGTTGTACTGGGCCAGGCGCAGCAGCTCACACCTGTAATCTTAGCAATTTGGGAGGCTGAGGTGGGAGGATAGCTTGAGTTTGAGACCAGCCTGGGCAACATAGTAAGACCTTGTCTCCACAAAAACAATATATATATACATATATATATATTGTGCTGCTAGGAGAAAGGAAGGGTAGTGAGTGAGCCAAACACACATCTACCATGGCAGGAAGAGAACAGACGAGGTCAGACACTGCAGGACCAAGACCCAGGGAGCGAGAACATGGAGAAATGCCACAGGGCCATGGGGAGAACCAAGAACAGATGCCTCAATGGCCATTTCTTAATGTTCCTGCAAAGGTTATTTTCTAACTAGGTCTCACTTCATAAGCACAATCTTCATACGAACAAGAAAGATTAATTATTTCCATCTATTATTACTTAATGTTGTTTAAGGATGAAACTATGTAAAAAGAAAAAAATAAGGTAAAACAATCACCAACAAAGAAGCAGCATTTATCATATTCACTCAAGGTCTGGTTTGCTAGGATGAAAAAAACTTCCAACTTTCCTCCCCTTAATTATTGTGATATGCTTTATAATTGTTATAACTAAAGAAGGCTTTCATTAAAAAAAAAAAAAAAAAACTTGTCTCTGAGAGAAGAGTTGGGGGTAGCAAAGAGCAGAAGACTTGCTTTTTGATTAAAAATGTACACACAGTACTTTGAGAAAAGGTTACAAGCTTAATGAGCACTTTTAAAAAATAAAGTCTTCCACAATGAGACCAGGCAGGTAATCCCCAAAACTATTCTTTCTTATATGTGCTATTCCTCATGTTCATCTATATGCAAGGAACTAAATGAAAAAAGAGAAATTGGCAGGTTCCATAAAAGAAGTAAAAATTATAATTAATTTAGGCTGGGCATGGTGGTATACCTACAATCCCAGCACTTTGGGAGGGCCAAAGTGGGGGATCACTTCAGGCCAGGAGTTCGAGACCAGCCTGGGCAACACAGTGAGATCAAATAGCTACAAATAAATAAATAAAACAATTAGCTGGGTGTGGGGCATGCACCTATATTCCAGCTACTTGGGAGGCTCAGACGGGAGGATTGCCTGAGCCCAGGAGTTCCAGGCTGCAGTGGGCTATGATCGTGCCACTGCACTCCAGCTGGGTGACAAAGCGAGACTTTGTCTTTAGAAAACAACTGGAGTTACTTTAATAAGTAACGCTTATGGACTGCTTACATATTGCAGGCATTGTGCTAAGTGCTCTGTAGTAGAACTTGATGCAAACGTTCTCTGTCTAGGAGTGAAGGCCTGTAAGTCACACAAGCAGTGAGAGGGAGCTGCCAGATGCCAGTGTAGGACTTGCAATGACAGCCTGGACGCCTAGCAGAAAAGGGGGCGGGGCACAGTCACCAAGACAGGACAGTCACCACGAACACCACGTATTGACATAAACCGGTAGCAAATGCAGCTTTGAGCAGGTTGAACTAGAAGGACAGGTGACACCCTGATATAGACACCTGGGAGTCGATGACCGGTCCCTGTTTCTGATCCATCACCAAGATGTCTGGATCCTACCACGGTAATGCCCTTGGAGTTCATTCATTCACTGTCTCGATGCCCATGGCACTGAGTGCATGACACCCTCACTTTCCCCCAGACTGCTTCTGTAGGAGACCAGAATCTGCCACCAGAACGTGTCCCTTTGATGTAAGGGTTATTTTGAGCTGGAGGCATCTGGGAAGAAGCAGATACAAAAAAAGTTCTCCATCATCCTCGATGTACCTAAAAACAGGGCAAATTTACAAAGAAAGATAAGGGTGTCCCTCCTCCCGTCTCTACTAAGAAGGAAGGAAGTTGATTCCTGAAGACAAATCAGGCCCTATCAGCCCAGAAAAGACACCAGACAAAACCACATGTCAGACCTTACTGGTAGTCTTCTTGTACTATGCATTTATATATTCTGCTTCCACAATGGCCACCTCCAGAGACTCTTTTTCCTTTGTCTTGTCACGTCTCTAAAAACTGACCTTTCTCTACATAAGATGGATGTCTAGGTCAGTTCTTTGAGTATGACTCACCCGGGTATGTCGCACGACAGACGAGGTGTATATGTTAATAAACACAGCTGTTTTTCTCCTGCTAACCTGCCTCTGTCACAGGGTCTACCCTAACTAGGATGCATAAAGAGAAAACTATTTTTCACTCCTGACATGCCCAACAGCTTCTTGTTGCTCTCCCATGCCAAGAAGGCATCTCTGCCATCCCCACCTTTCCACTCATCCTAGAGACCAATGACTTCCTCACAGGGAAGTCTCCATTAGAAAAGAAGACTTTTCTAATGTTAATGTGGCAGTCACAACTCAGCACAGACCATCTGACTCCACACAGGCCTCTGAACAAGGCCGACTCCATGGCGTGACCCTACTCTCCACACTGCTCAGTTCAGAGTCTCCCACACTCTCCAATCCCCGACATCTCTGAACAGCTGGGAACTTAAGTTATCCCCTCAACAAGAAGAAGCCCCTCCTGTGCTCTCTGATGCCCTCTTCTCCTGTCACCTGGATCTCCCCACAAGATGAGGGCAGGCACTGTATCCAGCTTACTCTGGCCTTGAAACTCAAGGCAGTGCACAGCATCTTAAAAACAAATGAATGAATGATCAAGAGGTCTTAGCAGGCAGTGATGTCAGAAGCCCTGGGAAAGCACAGAGGTGGTAGAGAGAGAACACAGAAGAGGACCTCTGCCTGAGTCAGAAGCAAGAGGGGAGATGAGAACAAGCTTAGGGGGACATTACAGCCAAGAAAACAGAAATATTACAAATAACAAAGACTGAGTCCAACTGGGGACAGACCCTAAACCCTTTCAAGAAAAGGCGCAGTACCGATATCCCTGCTGCACACCAACTCATTCACGTTTATAAGTGCAATTGATAAGTACGCAGAGCCTATTCTGTTAAACAACCCAGCAGACATGGAGTCCCCGCTGCTCCTTTAGTTCACATTTGTAATCGCTCTGTGAATGTTATTTTAAACAGTGAATACATGCTTTTATTGCTTTAAAAATACTCAGTACTTCACTGACTCACCATTGCCATAGGGAAATGCACGAGCAGAGCGGCTGTCATAACCCGAGGAATGTCCACTGTGGAAGGAAAGTGCATTTTACGTCGGCTGCAAATGACCTCTGCATTTTAACAGTTTCATGCAAGTGGAGAAACATTATGACAAAATTATAACTTCTTCAACCGCTACTTAATGATACGTTTAATTCTATAGTTTTATTTTGTAATACAGAAAAATAGAACCTGTTAGTACAATTTAACATGAATTATACAATCAATTTTGCTTGAGTTACAAGTAAAATAAGACACTTTCGGGCTAACAATGTTTGACATTTAAATTTCAGTCTTTAAAAATTGGCTTTAATGGTTATAAATCAGTAACTCAGCTCTACTGACAGGATCAACAAATCATACTTTTTAACATCTGATAGAGAAAGCAAATATGTTTTACAGAGACTTAATAAAACTAAGTCCTTATGTTCTCACAAGTCATACCTTCCTGAGTTAGAATTTCTTCTGAAAACCATATGCATGGCTTGATGCTACTGATGTTAAATTCTCATCAATTTTGTCTGTTAAGTAATTTGAATCATTTTTTCAGAATTATACTATTTTTAATTTCATGTGCCATTTAAGAGAAAATAACAGCCCCTATTTACCAGTGATTTCTGCCTGCCAAGAATTATAGTGACATTTTGTATTTACAAGTTTTTTCAACCTTTACAACTCTTATCAACCCCTTTAGTCACACAGGGAAATGGAGTCTAAAAGGGCTCTGTCCCATGCTGCTTCATGCCACAGTGCCACACAGGAGAGGTGTTCCTCAGCATGTCTCACCAGCTAACGTGAACAGTAAGCCCTGTGCATAAACACCAGGCTTCTGCCAGGCAGAATGAGCCCAGTCTTCTCTGCGGAAGCTGAGACGCCACAGGGTTTCAAGGAACAAGACTGCTTTTCTCTAACATAGTCTAATAATAGTTGCCTTTACCTAATCCCAAAGAGACATGTATCCCTCATGATTTCTAGTAACTTATGCTCATATTTTCCACAAAGCTGACTGTATCTGAGTTTTTTACAATCTAGGAATTTCTTTAATTAAATGTGTCATAAATAAAAGATATCATTTCAAAACATTATGATTTAGCTTGTTTTGCCCTGTTTTGATAGCAGGCTGCAGGTTCAACGTCTTACATAAAAGCACCCAACACAGATCTAGGTTTATGGATTAAAAGGCAGCCGCCGTGTTTACAAAATGACATCCTTGAAAATTTACCAAGATACATATAAGTTTCTTCTATCAAAAGGCTATCAATAATCACAAATTTACGGTACCCATCCTGATTTACCTTTCTATTGTTGGTATAAGAGATGGAGGTGGAGCGCCTGGGGGAGGTGGGAAACCTGCAACATTCAACCACAAGAGAAACATGTTAACAGAAAGTACAAGAATGTCAAACGGGAAACAAAGTTGCTGCGTATCACTACATTTCTCTGGGGACATGAACGTGCTTCTCTATGTTATAATGAACAGAAAAAAAATGGAGCTCAAACTTATACACAGAGTTCTGGAGCAAAACAACTTTAAAGAAACAGTCTGGTCTAACACACAGAGCACAAACTGGGAGTCAGGACACCGGTCTTATTTTCAGCACCACACACAGCCCACTGGTGAGGAGGAGACAGTTCAGCTCAGTGCCTTACCTTCCCCAGACATAAGACAGTAGTAGCAGGACTGCTGCCAGAAATGTCATATTTGGAATGTTTCAGAAGAAAAGCAAATAAATAGCATTTACCTCTTTCCAAAACTATTTTAAGAGTTTTAATGTATGGAAATAGCCTTAAAACGTGTAATTTATAAATGAATCTTACCAGTAAATATAGAACTGCTCACGGCTGAGAACATCCACCATGAAGTATGTTTTAAATGGCACAGCCCTCACAGACTATTTTACCAAGAAAGGCACATCGTGTTGTTTTGGGGTTTGTTTAGAAGGAAAATGGTTGCACCTTTATATCATGAGGTCTGCATTCTCAGTAATTCACAATACCTACATGAAATACCACAGAATAACATGGCTAAGAGGAAACTTAACAGTTCAGCTATTCTAGACTTTCAAATTCAGGCAGGCAAGAAAGCAGTCCAGCAAAGGACTTCAGGATTCCACAACTTCCAATACCAATTCCTTCCATGTTCTGGCCACCCTCCCTACTAGGAATTGCATGAGATCACACCATCAAAATCGCTCATGCTACCGCTCACTGTCCTGGATGCGGACAAGTACTTCCTCGTCACTTTCTCGGTCACCTTCCAGTTATTTGGCAACAAGTCTCTTTTTAAGTACTTTATGTAAAAATGAATCTCCATGCTCTGAGCCCTTCTCAAACACCCCCCTAAGTCCATGGTTAGCCCCACTCTCAACTGAGTCAAGTTTACCACACTATTTACTGCATTCAGCTCTAGATCCATTGCTCCTCTATTACAGAAACATCGTAAAAGTGCAGATTTAGCAATGACACACCAATGTGAAAGGCCACACCCTGTTCCACACAGCCTCACAACCACACTGCCTTTCAGCTACGAAGACACACCATGGATTCCCCTGCCTTTTCCTGATGAGTTCGCTGCAGCCATACTCACACACAATCCCACATCTAAACACACCAACTATCCTCTGATCCCTCAACATCACTATTTCTGTGTGTCAAGGCCATGCTGCATTTAGACAATACTTCCAAGCGTTATCATCTCTCTTCCTCTTCATACCCCCTGGCTTTTAACACTGGGCTCAGTAAACGCACTTGCTATCAGGTTTGCTATCACATTGTCAAAATAAAAAACTGACAAAAATGCAAAAAAATAAAAAACACTGGCCACATATAAATTCCTATTGATCATTACAACAGTGTTAATCACCAGTCTAAGAACAACAACCTGACTAGTCACCAATCCATCTACTTGCTGTGTGGTTCAGAAAATATTTTCTCACAATATTGAGTTATGCCAGCAGGGTTAAAAAAAAAAATAGAAACTATGCTAAAGTCAAGATAAACTATCTTTCTCTTCTCTTGCAGTCACTTTATCACATAAAAACTCATTGGTCTGAAAAGATATTTTTACAAAAAATTTTATGTTTATATGCTAAGCTGTTTTCTTCACAAATTGACAAGGTAAGAATTTTCCCAGAACCTCTCTTTCTGCAGAAATGGGCAAGACAGGTATAAGAGAACTCAGTATCTTAATCAAAACTGGAATGAAGCAAAGGCAGAGCTGAAAATAGGACCTTGAAATCCCAATCGCCTATTCCATATTCTAACCACATCAACACTGTCCCTCCTGGAACTGTAAGCTTGAAATTTCATGTTTATTAACAATGATGGAGAAAACATGAAAAAAGTTTTACCTGGAGGTGGTACAGTTATTGGAATACCTAAAAAACAAGTGATGAAATTTAATATAGTAATTGGATTTCAGAACCTGTTATGTATTTATGCCATCACCAAAACAAACTTTGAAATAAAACCCCTCGCCTCATCATCCTGGCTCATTCACTCAAGAGAAGATTCTGTTTTCTTGCAGAGGACCAACAATTCGAGTATCCATCCAGCTTCCCTGATGAAAACCCAGTCTAACACCCTGATAGCAGTGTTCCCCCGATGAGTTGTGGTCACAAACGAAGTTAGACATCAGTTAAAAAGCACACTTGTGCATACACAAATATCAAACTCCGTGAAGTTAAAGCTTAACTAAATTTGACAGTCAATGCCCGATCTTGTTATTTTAACATTGTAATAGGGAAACTGCTCTGTGGGTACTTTCAAAGTGCAGGTAATGCAGGATAACTCAAGGTGGTGGATATTATTCACTTCTGAGAAACTCAACATATTGTGGGACATCTAAGTGTTGACTCAGGTTATTTTGGTACTGTCAGCAGGAGTGAGAAAAGTTAGTGTCTCCTCTGATTTGCAGGAGGAGAGAAGGGGGGACAGCCGACTCATACATATTTGTATACACACCCCCAGGGCACAGTCAAACAATGTGAATGGCTGGCATACTTCCTCATGCCAGCAAGCACTGGTCTGAGAGGCTTGCACTCATTATGTGCACACTCATTATATGCACTGTAAGCTCTGAGAAATAAACTATGGACAGAAATTCTCCATTTACATTGACCAAATGCCCTTAAATCCTAATGTAAAATGTACTTACTAAGTAATAAAATTAAATTCAGCATTTTAAATTTAAGATACATGAAAGGCAATCTATGTGACATGCAAATTTCAACTACTTTTAGCTGAAGAAAAATGACAGATTTCTAGAAAATAAATTTTTTTAACAATTTAAAACAACTTTTTCATGAAAAGTTTTATACCATAAATAGCTTCAACACAGCACTAAATCCTATCTTTAAAACTGTATCAAAATTACCTCAAAAGAGGAAAAAATAACCTAATTCATTAACTAAATGCATGGAAAAAAAAAAAAAAAAACCAAAACGGAATCACTTTCAAATGTTTTGTTGATGGAGCCATCTGCTAATAATGTATTTTAAAATGCCCTGATGTGCGTGTTTTACCAGAATGAGAGGTTTATATGAAAAAGATCTTAAAGCAGCAAGTGGTCTTAATATAAAGACCAAGGTATGGATTTACCCTCCTATCATGAAAGGACAGTCTAAGATGACAAAACTGACAAGCCTGGACAAGACCTGCAAAGCCACCGTCAGCTCTCAACACTCATGAGGCCCCCACAGCCGAGCACTCAGCTCACAGTGAGATTCCCGTCCACCCCGAGGACCTTCCTGCTCCCATATGACTCAGCCCAGAGAACCCCGAAACCACCCAAGCCAGCAGTGACTCCAGCCCAGGAGCCTCAGGAAGGCAGGGCAGCCCGTGCCCTCCAGGTACTTCGCCCCCCACTGTCTGCAGAGCAGCACAGATCTGCTTGGAACTGGACTCAACGTGATCTTCTTAGGTATGTAAGATGGAGAACTTTACAGTCAGCCATTCACTGTGTGTGCCACAATCCTCATAAATTTACCTACATGAAACATGTGAGCAGCATACGGCAGCTTATAGAAATGTAAATTCATGCCAAAAACTGAGAATGTACTAGTCAGCCCCTTCAAAATTGAGGCTTCAAAAACATCTAAGTTGTAAGATTTCCATAAAACATAAAGATAAGAGATGGGACCGAATTATTGAGTATGCTACAAAGCAGCTGAAATTACAGTCTGCCTTTAAGGTTAATCTTACCACAGTAACATCATAGGACAGAGAAAAACAGTCAAATGGAATCAAGAACAGAATCAAAGGAGAAGCAGACCATACCCAAGTCTTTTCATCAACAGCTACACACCACAAGCTGGCATGGGAGCTAGGAAAGGCCCTTCTTTGATGCCTCCATTTCACCTAAGAAACTTCAACGCAAATCTTTATTAGGAAATGTTCACTGAAACAGGACTACAAAGCTGACTAATGAAACACGAAACAGTCAGTTCTTTTGACAATTAACTGTATTTTCAAACTGCAACTTAGAAAATTTAATATGTGATACATGTAGGCCAACATTCTTCTAATTTAAACATCATTCTTTAATATTGGACTTTTTTTAACAAAAGGGAAACAGAAAATTCCTCTAAAAAACCCCATCCTCTCCCATCTCAAACCCTTATGGCTAACACGTGCTGCCTAATCTAGCCAGTGGGCTGGAGACACATTTTCTCAGAAAGCTGTAAAGAGTAGTCAAAGTGAAGTTTGTAGTACTGGCTAAATGCTTTTGGAAAAGTAATAGTCAAGTTCTAGATGAATGAGTAAGTCAGTGGTCCTGAACTTGAACTTGTACCAAGTCACCAGGGTAGTCTGTGACAGCTCAGTACTCAATACAGGTGAATGAAATCCCATTCCAGATTCGACAGCCTACACTGTCCAGCATTCTCAGAAGAGAAGAGGGTTTAATTTCCCAGGAGGTAATGCATAAAAGGGGACTGGAGGAGTCCTGAAATTCTGGCTGGGAGACTGAGGAACGGAGGCAAAGACACAGAAAGGCGGCACTCCTGTTAAACGTCATATGAAAGAGAATCTACCCGTATGAGAAATGCCCAGAACACTAAGCATGGGCTCTGTACTCTCAACAAAGTCAACAAAGCTGACTCTAAACCCAGGCTCAGTGTCCCCCATCCTCCTTCTACGCCAAGGCACCAGAGGCAGCTTCTGATCCGCTCACAATGACCCTGACTCCTGGTGTTTATGTCGTACCTTGAGTGTGGGCTGGACATCAGAACTTACACAAGACATGCAGGATATATCAGGGTGTCACTTCCATAACCAGGTTACAAAAGACGGTGATTTCTATTTGCCAGCACCGTACCTACTGCCTTCTCGGATCCCTCTGTACTTCCTGAAGTCAGCTGCCCGAAGAGACTCGCAGAGAGAGGACCTTAAGCCGCTTGCCCCACACCTGAAGAACTGAACCCTCTCAACACAGCGCCCAGTAAGGCCGAAGAACAACAACATACCCACAGTCAAGCCTTTTGGGGTGACTGTGCGGTGTGCAGAGACCTGGACGCAGAGGACCCTAAGCCGTTCAGTAGTAAGTGCATGCTGTGTTAAGTCCCTACATTCTGCAGCCGTTTGTTACACAGCAAGAGAAAACCAATATGAGCCATCACCACGGATCTTTCAGGATTATGTAAACAACTTCCTACTTCTCACTAGTAAATTCCAAATTCCATCAGCACTATTATAGAAGAAATAGATTAACCCGATCACTTTCCTTAAATCTCAACAATTTCTACTTCAAAGTCATCAAACTCAGAATTAAGAGTCACACAGAAAAACTGAGCACAAAAAGCAAAGGCTTACAAATCACATGTCATCTTCCACTGGAAGTGCTTCTATCTTAGGCAACTTAAACCATTTTTAATAGCAATATCAATATTTTCATTAGAGAACTTGAAAAGGACCTGATCTCTACCAGCTCACATATACTCACAAAATGGCTGGAAGGGCAGCACGAGTGAAAGGCAGACATTAAACTAACTGGCATCTAGAGCCGTGGTGACAATGATGGATTAAAAATCTAACTGTTGGCCGGGTACAGTGGCTCAGCCTGTAATCCCAGCACTTTGGGAAGCTGAGGCAAGAGGATTGCCTGAGCCTGGGGGTTTGAGCCCAGCCTGGGCAACTTGGTGAGACCTCGTCTCTACAAATCACAAAAACTAACCGGGTATGGTGGCGTGCGTCTGTAGTTCCAGCTACTTGGAAGGCTGAGGCAGAAGGACTGCCTAAGCCCAGCAGGTTGAGGCTGCAGTGGCCGTGAATGTGCCACTGCACTCTAGACTAGGCAACAAGAGTGAGATTCCAACTCAGAAAAAAAAAAAAAATCTATCTGTTGGCCATGCATGGTGGCTCATGCCTATAATCCCAGCACTTTGGGAAGCAGAGGTAAGAGGACTGCCCAAGCCCAGGGGTTTGAGACTAGCCTGGGCAACTTGGCAAGGCCTCGTCTCTACAATAAAATAAAAAATTTAGCCAGGCATGGTGGCGTACACCTATTGTTCCAGCTACCTAGAAGGCTGAGTGGGAGGTTCACCTGAGCCCAGCAGGTTGAGGCTGCAGTAGCTGTGATCATGCCACTGCACTCCATCCTGGGCAACAGAGTGAGACTCTGATTAAAAAAAAAAAAAAAGTAACTGCTTTAAGGGGAGCACACATGGAGAAAAAGACATTCAAAAGTCAATATCCTAAAGAAGTTTTTAACCTCTACTAAATTTACATTTAAATTAATTTTAATTGTGTCAGAAAACATTAATTATTAAAGATAATTAGCATTATTTCCTATTTTGAGTTCATAAAAAACACTGATAGGCGGTTTTCTTTTTTTAATACAAGAAAAACACAAGAAAATGAGTACAATTCTCAAAAATTTCAAGGAATTCTTTTTCAAAGATACTTCTGGAAAATACATTTCTGGTAAACAATGGCAGTTAATCTAAGGTTAATCTGCTGAGTAAGACCAAAGATCTGTGACACTATCAGATTAAGTTACTCAATGTGACATCCATAAAACAGCTTCAAAACTGAAGGGATGATACTGTACTTCCTCAAAGGTACTGACAACATTCATCCCACATGGGCCACGCTTCTGCCAAAGCAGCAGTTCTCAAGGCCTGTCAGGGACTCCTGGGGTCCAAGACTCTTCTATGGAATCTGCAAGGTCAAAACTACTTTCACAAAAATGCTAAGCTATTATTTGTCTTTTTCATGTTCATTTTCCTACAAGTGCACGAAGGAGTTTTCTAGAGGCTCATGACTTGGGATACCACAACAGATTTAATGCAAAAAGCAAATAGGAGAACCCGGCTTTTTCTATTCAACCACATAGTAAAAAGGGTAAAACAAGGTCACTTCTCACTAAAATTTTTTTTAATTTCCAGGAAAAATAAAATTATTTTTCATAAAAGGTTTTCATGTTAACACAGGATGAGTTTACTATGCGTATCTCTGAAGTAATGATATTTCAATTTCTCAATTTTATTTTCTTATAACATTTTTATATTATTAATGTTTTGAGAGACAGTCTCGCTATGTTGCCCAGGCTGGTCTTGAACTCAAGCAATTCTGCCGCTTTGGTCTCCCAGAGTGCTGAGATTATAGACAAGAGCTACTGCGCTGGCCCTCAGTTTTATTTTCTAACACTAAAAAATAGACATAACACACATAAAGAGAAACCCTTTATGGTCTGCAATAATTTTCAGGAGTTTAAAAAAGTCTATGCCAAAAAGTTGGAGGACTGTCGTGCTAAAGAACCAGACTGCTAACAGGAAGCATGTCTAATGGGAACACAGATCTAGGGAAGCAAAGGCGACCCCAGCCCAGATGGGAGCAGCTCACCCCTCCAGCCCCATGTACAATCTCCACACCAAATCAAGACATTTATAGAATGAACGAGACTTTACATTCACACTTCCAGTCGTAGTGACAGATGATTAGGATACTGACCTACATGACAACACTCTTTTAGAAAGGAATCTACTTTCTGAAATGTAGAATCCTATGCACCTGACATCTAGACAAATAGCTAAGCCCTACACCCAACATTAAAAGCAGGAATGCGGCCGGGTGTGGTGCCTCACACCTATAATCCCAGCACTTCGGGAGACTGAGGTGAGAGGACTTGCCACCCAGGCCACAGGTTCAAGACCAGCCTGGGCAACTTGGTGAGACCGCATCTCTACAATAAATTTAAAAATTAGCCGGGTGTGGTGACGTGCGCCTGTAGTTTCAGCTACTTGGAAGGTTGAGGTGGAAGGATCACCTGAGCCAAGCCCACTGCACTCCAGCCCAGGCGACAGAGTGAGACACCAACTCAAAAAAAAAAAAAAAAAAAAGTAGCATTGCCTCATCTGTGAATCAGAACAGTCAGTTGGGCTACATGTCGGTACAGCAAAGAGTCTCTTCAATTCTACTCCTGGACTAGATCTCAACTGTTTCCAAGACACACAAAACCACAGTCATACGAGCCTTCCTATCAGTTAGTACAACAAGAAATGAGTTAAATTGAACTTGCCTTCTATCCTTCAAAAAAATCCATTATAAAAAATGAAGATAAAATATGATGACACTAAAGAAAATTAATATTTAAAAGTCTAACATAAAGTTAGTTCATGATCATTAATCAAATTTATTTCAGAAACAAAATAAGCCAGACACAGATAGACTGATATATGGTCTATAGTACCCAGAATAAGTACCCACATAGAGACAAAAAGTAGCAGGTGCTGGAGAGGGGAGGAAGGAGGTACTGTGTAATAAGGGGCAGAGGGATTCTGCTAGGGATGATGACGATGCCTCAGGTGTGGGCTGTGGTGATGGTGACAGGACACTGGGAAGGTATGTAACACCAATGACCTGCATACTTACAGAGAGCTAAAATGATAAACATGACATTATGTATATTTTGCCACAATAAACAAACACAGAATTACCTACTCTGTAACGTTAATCCTTCCAATTTCATAGTTTTTCTCCCAACAAACAAGTACTTCAATACTGAATTATTCAGTTAAATGTCGACTTCTCAAGACAAAGCAGACAAACAATAAAACCTCAGTTACCTGGATTTTTTTAACATTTGACTCCTGCTCTTTACAATCTCCCTAACTTCCCTACTCAAAAATACATAAGCATGCCCTTCAACATCAGGGAAATGCTTTAAGAAAAAAATGCTTCTATGACACATTGTTGTAGTAAATACAACATAATTCAGTAAGTTTTCTTAATATAGGTAATGATTCATTTCAACAGAGTTAACAAAGAAGGCTTTCAAACAAAATCGCCTTGGCTAGAATCTGGTCCTACCATTTTCTAGCTATTAGATTCCTTATGTTCTGGTTTCCTCATCTCCTTCAGGTGTTCAAGAATCAAATGAGGCTGGGAGTGGTGACTCACGCCTGTCATCCCAGCACTTTGGGAGGCAGAGGCAAGAGGACTGTCTGAGCCTAGGGGTTCCAGATCATCCTGGGCAACTTGGCGAGACCCTGTCTCTACAATAAATCAAAGATGTCTTGCAGGGGTTCTCTGAATCTCCTGTACTTGTATAGCCATCTCTCTGGCCAAATGAGAAAAGTTTTCCTGAATGATCTCACAGAATGTTTGTTCCAAGGTATTTTCTGTTTCTCTTTCTCCTTCAGGTATTCCAATCAGACGCAGGTTTGGCTTCTTGATAAAACCGCACATCTCTTAGAGAATTTCTTCTTTCATCTAAAGTTTTTTTTCCTATATTTTTAATAGATTGGGTTAATTCCATATTTTGGTCTTCCAGCTCTGAGCTTCTTCTGCTTGGTCAATTCTGCTTCCTATGCTTGTCAGTTTATTTAATTCTTGGATGGAGTTCTTTATTTCTGTTATTTCTTAACACCTATCATAGTACTATAAGAAATGGATGGGTAGTAGTGGGAAACTGCCAGCGGGGGGCACAACATCAATAAGGGTATCTGCTCTCAATTCAGGCGAAGTAGGGACCAAAGGAAGGCCCAAACTTTACCTGTACGATGACCACTTGTATACCTAATCCTGAATTGTTCCCTACATCTTTAAAACAAAATTTAAAAATAAAAAATAAAGTTTAGAATGACTCAAGTGTATTTTAATGTTGCCTTTAATAGGGTCTTAGAAAAAAAATAAAAGAAAGAAAACATTATGCTAAGTGAAAGAACCCAGACACAGAAGGTCATTATGCCGTATGACTCCAGTTAAATGAAATGTCCAGCATAAGCAAGTGATAATGACAGAAAGTATTTTAGAGTGTCTGCCCTGGGCTGGTACGGTTGGGGGAAAATGGGGAGTGACTGCTAACAGGTATGAGTTTGTCTGGGGAGCAATGAAAATGTTATGAAACTGACTGTGGCAATAGTTCCACAACTCTGTGAATATCCTGGAGGTCATTTAACTGTACACTTGCAGTGGGTGAATTGCATGGCATGTGAATTATACCTCAATAAAGTTGTTATATAAAAAAGAAGAAGAAAACACAAAATATTAGCCGGGCATGGTGGTACATGCCTACGGTTCCAGATACTTGGAAGGCTGAGGCGGGAGGATCACCTGAGCCCAGCAGGTGGAGGGATGCAGTGGCTGTGAACGTGCCACTGTGCTCCAGTCTGGCAACAGAGTGAGACTCCAACTCAAAAAAACAACAACAAAACAAAACCAAGAATCAAATGAGTAAATATATGGAATCTGCTCAGAATAGAACCTTTGAAAGTGAGCATTCAGTAAGTGTTCGCTAAGTTTTCTATTATTAAACAGAAAGCATAAAACGACACTAATGTATTTCTGAAAAAACTTAATACAATGGAAACTCCTTTCTGATTCATTAAAAAATGAAATTAAGACTGATTCTGAAAATTCCAGACCATGCTTACCCCGTACGTTTTCCTGCCCTGCTGATATGGCTGCAGGGAGCCACGTTAAGCACATCTCTGTTTGCAGAGATCTCCCCCTTCTTGGTTTTACTGATGAAAACCTCCTCTGCCCCTCACCCACACCTGTTATGGCCAAGGAGCTGTCCTCTGTGCTATGAGCAAGGCTTCATACACGTCTGGAGGTGTGTGCTTAAGAGGAAGGAGGCAATACATTCCTCCTCTCCTGTCAACTGTTTGGCAAAGTCCTTTAAATGACAGTCATCTCTATCACCTCATATTGTTATGGAGTAGCTATTTACTTATGCAATGCGCCATGTTTGAAATGCTCCAAAAAAGCCAATCACAAATTGTATCATTTCTGAGAATAAATAATAATTATGCTAGAATAAAAGGTATAAAGTAGAACTGTTCAGGGCAAACCTGGATATAGGTTCACCGTATTCATAAACAACAACAACAAAAAACTAGCATCCTAAAAAATGGTAATATATCATGACTATATTTATCTCATCATATTTTGGACTTTAGTTTTAAAAATATAAACATTAGCTGCAGTGAGCTGTGATCATGCCACTGCACTCTAGCCTGTGTGACAGGGTGAGATCCCGACTCAGATGATGACAACAATGACAACACCACCACTACCACTTATGCATTAGAAATCTAAAGTTAACAAAGGCAACATTAAAATATACTTGAATCAATTCTTAAAAATTGTTTTTTCTCTTTACTTTCATCAATTCTAAAGAAAAGTTACTCTAAGAAAAATGGAACACATTTTAGGGCAATACTTTATTTTAGGTTTTTGATTTGGAGTCTCACTCTGTCACTGGAGTACAGTGGCACCATCAAGGCTCACCATAGCTTCGACCTCCTGGGGCTCAAGTGATCCTCCTGCCTCAGCCTCCCAAGTAGCAGGGACTATAGGTGTGCATCACCATGCTAGGTTCTGATATATATTTTTATATATAATTGAATTCAGTTTGCTAATGTATTTTTATACCTATATTCATAAATGAAATGTGCTTATAATTTCTATATTTTTTCCTGCCTTTGTCTTTATCTATATTTAGAGTTATGAATACACTAGCTCCATACAACAAGCTAGGTAGATTTTGCTCTTTTGTATTTTTTCTTAAACAACTTGTGTGAATTAGGAATCAACTGCTTCTCAAAAGTTTGATAGAACTATCTGTAAAAGCATCTGAACCTGGGGTTGTTTTAGAGGATACTCTTTGTCTATGATTTAAAAATAATTATTGTACTATTCAGGACATCTTGTGCTAATTTTCTAGGAATTTATCTATTTCAATTATGTTTACAAGATCATTCACATATAGTTGTCAGTCATCCTTAGTGTTTTTATAACTGGTTCATTGTATCTATGGTCACTTCATTGGGTATTATATATTTCTTAATTGCTTTATTGAGATATAATTTGCATGGCACAAAATTTACTTAAGTGTAAACTCTGTAACTTTTAGTAAATTTACAGAATTGTGCAACCATCATTCCAATCCACTGTTAGAAGATCCCAACTTGGGTAAGGAGGAGCTTCCACTCCTGTTCTCACTCCTAGAAAGTCAGTAATCTACCTTTTGCTTCTATAAATATGTCTTTTCTGAGCTTCATTCTGTATTTTGTTTATTTGCATTAATATTTTCAAAGAGATAGTCTTTAATTTTGTTAAACTTCTTTATTTTTTTCTTTATTTTATTGATTTTGAAAGAGTTCTTTGAGTCTATCCAACAATAACAGTGGCCAATGACAGAAGCCCGACTATTGGCACAGGTCTGTACATTTTTGATGATACCTTAGGCTTTGCCTGGGTACAGTGTCTGCTCAGCCTCCTCTCTTTAGGGCTTGTGCTCATTTGTGAACAGAGACTTTAGTGTTCCCTCAGGGGGTTGCCCCAAATCCTGGTTTACTCCAGATGTTGGTGTTTCAGCTTCTATGAAGGCCAACTCTCAAACATTTGGAAGATCCCAATTTCTGGCCTAGACAGACAAAACCCCTTGTTTGGGGTTTCTGAATTTAAATTTATGCCACTGTGAGTCATTATGTGCTTAGAAAAAAAAAAAAAAGAAAATACAACATGGCTGGTCAATTTCTAGTTGCTAAGGATTCAGGAAACCCAATATCATCCTTGAAGGAAAAAAAAAGAGGACATTTAAAGGACTAGAAGAAATTTTAAAGTCCTGTGTCCCTTGTCTTCCTCAGCAAACTTGCCCACAATGGAGCTCATTTCCCCTCCATATGCTAAGTATTGATTGGGTCTTATAGAAATTTCTCTAATCTTCTTTGTGATCTGTACTCCTGCCAATCACTGGAAAAAGAGAGGGAGTTAATATCAAGCACTCAAAGTTTGTCAGGCACTTTATGGAATTTTCTTTTTGTGTATTTACAGCAGGAGTGCAGATACTTCTTCAACACACTGATTTCATTTCCTTTGGATATAATATACTCAGAAGTGGGTTTGTCGGATCATATGGTAGTACTATTTTTAATTTTTCAAGAAACTTCCGTAGAAACCTGTTTTCTATAATGTCCAGCCCTTTGAGATTGGAACTATTATCCTTCCAATTTTAGAAATGAGAAACCTGAGAAAAGCTAGGTGACTTGCTCAGACCTATTATATACCAGTCACTTTAGTGAACTCCCTAGGGTCACATGGTGTCAGAGCCAGAATTAAAGTTAAGATCCATATCACTGCAAGTCTCAAGCTCCTTGAAACTACTAAGATTTTAGGCACAGTGGGGGTAGTCTCAAGGGACTTTGCTCTTAATCCAATGAAGGATTTCCCAAACATTAGTCAGTTATTGCAATACCATCTCCACAAATTTTCACATATTCATGTTAGCACCTCAATTGATATGACTTAATACTTTGATTTACATTGATTCATAATTTTTCCATAAGATATACTTATTTTTAAAAAAACTTTTTATCACTACCATAAATGAAAAAGTCTGTATCACTTGTCATACATAAAAATTATATTATTCAACTATTTTCACAATAATCTTATTGCAAAACCACTCCCAAACTCAGTGGCTTATAATGAGGTGTGCTTGTTCTCACATGCACAGGTGTGTATGCTAACTTAGTTTGTCCGATCTAGCTGGGTTTAGTTAGCCAGGCTCCAGGTTGCAGGTCTGCTTCACATATCTCATTCCGGAAATAAGAAATGAGAAAGAAATAAGTCACAGAGGGCCGCCTGTGGCTTGAAACTGACACCTCATCATGTCTTCTGGGTTCATTCTACTGGCCAAAGCATCAATTCCAACATCAAGAGGGCAAAGAAAAACAGGAGGGTGGGAAAGAGAGGAGGGAGTGAATATTTGCTGATCAACAATCTAATCTCCTACATGTGAAACAGGGAGAATCAACACAATGAAAACAAAACAATATTTTAACATTTTAGTTAGTTGCCATGCCTGCATAGGTAAGGCTTTCAAATGAAATATAGGATACTCAGTAAAATTTGAATCTCAGATAAGCAATAAATAATTTTTTTTAGTAGAAGTAGGTCCAAATATTGCATGAAACATACTTACCCTGAAAACGATTTGCTGTTTATCTGAAATTAAAATTTAACAGGGCATGCTGTATTTCCATTTGCCAAATCTAGTAACTCTATGCAGAAAAAATTTAGTCTAAGCCTGCTTTTTCTTATTTTTTTAATTTTTAAAAGTCTCAGCATTAAACTGAAACTTTTTCCTTAACAAAGAAACTATGGAAAGAGTGCTAAGTAACTTTCTCATGATGTAATTCAATACTATTTAAAGTCTTTTTTATTGTACATTGTAAAATCATCACACATTCATTTAAGATTATCTTGCATACAAGCTGAGAGATTGTATGCAAGATAATCTTTTCTCCTGCTTGCCTCACCCTCTGGTAAATATGATCTTGCAAATGAAAAAACTGAAGCCCAGGGACCATGAGAGAAGCTCACCCAACCCCACACAACCAGTAGCTAATATCCATCTCAGCTTGGGAGGCTACAGATCCTCTCCCTTAAAAAATAAAAAAAAATAAAAAAAAGGAACAGTTGAATACATCTTCTCTTCAGGATATTTGTTTATAATTCCAAAAGGTTCTGTAGGTCAAGTTAGTGATTTCAACTTTAAGGTATGGAAAATAAGATGTGGGTTTTTTAGTAACTTCTGGCAGTCATAATTAACTTTTATATGAGCTTTGCTCATCTCCAATCCCGATTTACCAGAGCTATGTGAAGAAAACACTTTTCAATTTCCCCCAGATGCTTGAGATAAATGGCTAGATGCAGAGTAGTTATTAATTAAAGTCATGTACCGTGGGCATCTTTTTGATGGTTCTAAAACTGCTAATCAACTGCTCTGTCTACTGTGGTCCCTATATGGGCCTGTGGGATCGGGCTGCTCAGGTATTTAATGAGAAAATGCCAAGCTTGGGTTTAATTTATTTGAAGGCTGCCTTGCCCCATCTCACACACAGTGAAGCACAATTTCAGTTGCAAAATGGAGAACATTAAGAATGTTTTCAATCCTTTGAAATTCTCTTCAGTTGAATCATATGCTTGAGTGAAGGGTCCCTAGACAATTAAGCTGCAACAATCTGCTTACTTGGAGGATGCGGCTTTGTTCAGGAAGCCTAATAATCTGGGAGGTACTCTTGCTTTTTCAAAGTCTGGACAGATCCTTCTCCTCTCCTCCCCACTCCCTCCTCCTCCATGGAAACTTCTGGGGTCTCACCAGTGGACTCTGAACTTACAGCCCTTTCTTCTTGTCTCATTTCTTTAGTAATGAACTGAGCCTGGCAATATGATGTCACCAATATGTATGTATTGCATGTACCTGTGGTGGGAGAAAGGGAGTGAGTGTTTAGTTGGGGTGTTAGGACACTAGGATACAGTGAAAGTCCTTGGATTTCTACTTGTTTTTGTGTCTCTGAGGTTGACAAACTGTCTTCTCTGCAATGAGACATGGTTCATTGAACCTACTTGAACCTGAAGTTCTGCTCCATTTAAGACCCACCCAAGAGGTTTTCAATCTGCAAGAGGAATATCCTGGTAGGCTAAATAAAAGCCCCCAAAGATAACAGGTCCTAATTCCTGCAACCTGTAAATAATAACTTATAGGGGAAAAAAGGTCTTTGAAAATGCAGTTGAAGATCTTGAAATAGGAAGATTTTCCTGGATAATCTGGGTGAGTCTTAAATGCAATCAGAAGAATCCTTATAGAAGGAGGAAGAGATATTACAGACAGGCAGAGGAGGAGAAGGTAATATAACTATGGGGACAGAGATTGGAGTGATGTGACCATAAGCAAAGAAATTCTAGCAACCACCAGAAACTGGAAGGGACAAGAACAAATTATTGCCTTATGCATCTGGAGGCAGCATGGACCTGTGAATGACTTGATTTTGGCCCAGTGCCACTGATTTCATACTTCTGGCCTCCAGAACTATAAAAAAATTCATCTCTGTTGTTTTAAGCTGACAAGTTTGTCATAATGTGTTAAAGCAACCAAAGAAAACTAATACAAATAGAGTGACAATACAAATTTTGTTTTTATTTATATTGTAACCCAAATCTTGACAGATGTGTTCTATAAATTCTTATTACTACTGTATGAGTTTGTTAGAAATGAAAATCTCTGGTCCCATCTCCAGAATCAGAATTTGCAATTTAACAATATCCTAGGTAATTCATATGCACTTTCAAGACTGAGAATCCTTGCTGTAAATAACTCTGTGGCCTTTTGCTGGGAAGCTGCATCTGAAGGTTTGAAGTAAAGTATTGTATTAACAAGCTGGTGTGGGTCTCATGCATGCAAGAGAAAGAGGTTACCACTGCAGGAATAATCCCTCTCTCAAGCTGGAATCCCAGCACATCTTACACCTTGAGAAGGAATGTGTAAGGGGGTAACTCTCTTGGAGATGCATCAAGTGAGGCTAGGTTTCTTTAAGATGCTCAAATGCCTAAAAATAATTCTGGTATTTATGTGACCAAATCACACATTTTTCATTTCTCCTAAGAATTAACATAACTTTCTGATAGTCAGTGTCATTCCTACAGAAATGAGCTCCTGGGTATACATTACATGAGTGACAAAAGATGAAGATGTTGCAGGGATATTGACTGTAAGTGTAACTGAAGTAACCAGGTGACCTTTAACTTCTCTTTCTCTTTAAGCTTGTATTTCCATGATTCTTAAACATCATCAGAAGGCATAGTTATACTTTGAACAGCATTTTTTTAAACAAAGAAAGCAGGTTGGATTACAGCATCTATGGCCAAGGAAGAACTCATTAAATAATTTGGATGAATTTCAAAAGCTGTGCAAGACTGTTTTCTGATCTATAGAGGAATCCAGCAGAGGAAATTTACCTGTCAACTCCTGCTTTCGTAGGCAACAGCAAAATACTGGAGTTAACAACACAATCTATAAATGTGTTTGGCAGTTAATTTTTAATTGGCACTTTCTCTTGCACCTGCCATAGGAGTTTCACACATTTATCAACATACTGAAAATGCTTACTTAGTATTTGCAATCTTGTTCCTTTTATGTGCGATCAACACTACTCAAATTAGTGTCCCTCTAACCACTCACAGATAATTGGAGTGGAAAAAAGATCATTTTACAGTTGGCTAGTTGAAAAAGATTTTGGGGTTAGTTTCAACTCTTTAATTCTAAAAATGGAAAAACCATGAAGGTAATTAGAAGACTGAGAGTGAGGCACCTAGGGTTAGTAGGCTTATGCCTATGCTTTCTGTTTCAATTCTTAGTAGTACTGGAAGTTTCCAAGGCTATAGGACATCCTAGCAGAGGCATGGGGCATGAAGAAAGACATGGTGGGGGAAAGAGATGAAGTTATGACTAGACTATGAATCTCCTGTACTGGATTGAATAGAGTTCTCCAAAATTTCATGTCAACCTAGAACCTCAGGGTGTGACATATTTCCTTCCTTAGAAATAGGTATTTTCAGATGTAATTGGTTAAAGATGAAGTCATACTGGATAAGGGTGTTCCCTAAATGCAGTGACTGGCGTCCTTTTAAGAAAGCCATGTGGAGATACAGGCAAACACACAGGAATACACTATGTATAGACAGAAGCAGAAATTGGAGCAATACTACTAGAAATAAAAAAAAAATGCCAAGAATTTCTAATAAGCACCAGAAGCTAGGGAAAGGCAAGGAAGGATCCTCCCCTAGAACTTTCAGAGGAAGCATGGTTTCCTTGAGTTTGGATTTCCGACCTCCAGAATTGTGAGAGAACAAATTTCTGTTGTTTTAAGCCACCCAGTTTGTGGTAATTTGTGACAGCATTCCTAAGAAACTAACACACACCCATCTCAATTTATAATGAAACAATGACAATGATGCTGCCAATAGCATACATTTATGAAATATTTGTTTACTTTGAGTCAGGCACTATGCTAAGTACTTTACATAATTGTTCCATTTAACCCTCATAACAATCCTGTGAGGTAGGTTTAATTATCATCTTCACCCTACACTCACTTGCCCAAGGAACAATAGCAGGTAGCTGAGCCCAAATGTGAAGGCTTGCACTTCTGAATAGGGCTTGTACTCTTCACAGCCACACTCAACTGTTTCCCAGTCATGAAAATCAAACTGGTGGCTCATAGAGCCAACTGTTCCCTCTCTTTGCTCCACTGTCTCCTTCTACTCCTTGAAGATAAACCCAGAACTTTTAGGCAAATAATCAAGAACTCAACTGCTTCAGCAGCAGAAAGAAAAAACAAAACAAAAAACTCAAAGAAAACCAAAAACCTGTAGCTGGGAATTCCTGCAATCAACCGTTAGGCCTTATTGGTAAGGTCACTGGTAATTGATGCCATTTTATTATCTAAGACTTAATAACTCAGATTGAATTGTCTTATTACTGAGGGAAGAGATAGAGCTAGAACTTGGGGAAAAATATTCTTTTCCAGGTGGGAGAATGTTTAAAGTCCACCCTGTGGGAGCTGAGTCTTATATTCAGTTATGTTAGACCAATGAGATCATAGGCATTTTACAAATTAGGAAACTGAGGACTAGAAATGAGACAGGTCTTATCCAATATTAGAGGCAAGTTAACTAAAGATTTGGGGCTAGAACCCAGGTTTCCTGACAATGAGTCCAAGGTTCATAATTTACAAACTTCCATCTACTCTTTTCTTTTTTGCGGGGGGGGTCTCTTGGTCTATTCATTCACTCTTTCGTCCATCTACCCATCAGTCTATCTATCTATTCATCCAAACATTCATACATCTACCACATACCCGCTTAGCAAATAGGAAGCACCTACTAAGGATAGTGGGAGATATAAGGCTGAATGAGACACTATCCCTGCCCTCAGAAGTTCAATAACATATTTGAATGCTTGGTTCATTATTTAAGAGTCTCCAGAAATTTGGTGCTAAGAATACATAGGTGGAGTTGAAACCAAGTGTTTAGTCAGCTGTCAAAATTAATTCCAACTGCAAGACTTTTTAAAACCTAAGCTCCAGTATCCACATTTACTTTTCTTAGTTTTTTGAAATCAGGTGCCAATTTTAGGAAAATGTAATAATTGCAAAATCACAAAAAATAATACATATCATTGTCTCTGTCTGCAATATGTCCCTTGTCATCATGGAACTAGTGGTGTTTGTTTTATTTAGTCCACTAAGTTATCATGCAATTGGACATTAACATACTTTTAAATAGAATCTGTTTCATGTAATCAGTGAAAAACATTATAGAAGCATTGTTACAGAGGAAAAATTTCATATGTTTGCATTCAGCAATGCAGCTGACTTTCATTGGTCTCTTTCCATTTTGGCCCAGTTACACAGGAATACATTCCTAGTGAGTGTCAGTAGAGGGAAACGACCAAGAGCTATGAGTCACACTGACCTGGATTCAGATACTGTGTTACATGATGACCGCAGGTAGTAAGATTTTAAAATGTTAGAGCAGAAGGGATTTTTAATAACTTTATCATGACTTAAGTGATCACACACAAAAGCTCATTTAGTGTTTACACCTAGTACTATGAGCCTAGTAATTTTATAACCTCCACTTTATGAATAAGAAAACTGAGGCACAGGAATATTATGTACTGATGGGCTAGTCATAGCAAAGGAAGAACACTTAAAATATAAACCAGCTATAGCATCTATTGTTTGAATCCCTATTGTGCCTTGATTTTGTTTGTATTTATACACTTTAAGTGCTATTCAGTCATTCAGTGCCTCTGCCTGTCTGAGATATTTCTTGTGGCAGATACTGCAGGGTATGGTAGAAAAAGCCTTGAGAGAGCCCAGAAAATGGGACTTTGTATGTTGGCTCTTCTATTTACTGCTTGTGTGGCCCCAGGCAAGTTACTTGTTCATCAATTTTTAAGCCAGAAGAGACTTCTACAATGATCTGAATCAATATCCCCACTACAGATGAAAACACTAAGATCCAAAGGATCTCAGATGTTTTCAAGGTCACATAGATAATTAGTGGTAGAACTCACTTTAAAATAAGTCTCTCTCTCTCTCTCTCAACGCAGATTAGAAATGTTTTAACCTTGATATCTAGTTTCCTTTACTCTAGGGTTGGATTTTGTGGATTCAAATTCCCACTCTTCCTCTTACCAGACATATAACCCAGGGAAAATGACTTCTCCTCTCTGTGTTTCAGTCGCAACTTTAAAATGGGATAAAATAATATCTATCTCAGTATAATTTTATAAAGATTAGATAATGTAATATAACGAGAGTAGATTGGATAATACCTGGCACTATATTAATATTATAGGTTTATATTACATCATTTGTCTTTATTTATGAGGCTTTTGATAAAGGCAAAATACTTGAATACTTAATATTTATAAATGGATAACTAGCTGAGAAAAATTATTTTAACCTTATTTATCATTTAATCATTCATTAATCAAATATTTATTGAATACCTATTATCTGTAGACACTGGTCTAGGTTTTGGGTTACCACAGTAACAAAATACACTGAATTTCCTTAAATTCTAGTAGTGTTAGAGGACAATAATAAAATAATTAATAAGTAAAATATGTATTAGACAGTGCTAAGTGCTCCAGGGAAAAAGAAAGCAGAGAGGGGCATAAGGCATATAGTAGGTGTGAAGGAACTGGGCAAGAGTTGACCTTTTAAATAGGGTGGTCAAGAAAGATGACATTTAACAAACATTTGAGGAAGGACAGGAGTTAGCCAGGTAGCTATCTGGGTGAAGGGTTTCCAACAAAGGGAAGAGCAAGTGCAAAGGTCCTGAGGCAGTAGTATGCCTGGCAGGTCAACGAACTAGCAGAGTCCCTTGTGGTTGGAACAAAGTACACATAGGGGAAAGTTGTAGGCAATTAGATCAGTAAGGACACAACAGCCAGACCACAAAGGGCCTTTGTCAGCCACTGAGGAAACTTAGATTTTTTTTTTTACTTTTGTGAGTTACTAAGCCATTGAGTAGTTTTCAGCAGAGGAGTACATCATCTGACTTATAGTTTAATTGATCATAAGACAGGTAATTTAATTGCTGCTGTGTTCAGAATAGATTAGAGGCAGCAAGGTTGGAGCAGAGAAATCATTTAGGAAGTATGACACAGACAATGTTATGTTGACCAAAGCAGCTTTGTTTTCCTCCCAGGTGCACTCAAAGACTACATTTTCTAGTTCTTTTGTATCTGGGTAGAGTCACACACCTAATCCTGGAAAATGGAATGTGAAAAGAAGAGATTTATGTTATTTTCAGACCAGGTTCTCAAAACTATGCTTTTATTTGCTTTCCCTCCCTTTTATATGTGGGGCTGGTAGCTAAGAACTCTTGAATGGTAGAGATGTGATGGAAGTCATGTGGAACCCTCAGTTACCACTTAGAGGAGAGCTATCCAGGAGCACCCCAAGCCTGTATCAAATGGTGAGGTCGATGAGAAATAAATTTTTACTATCTAGGCCACTGAGAGTCAGGGATATTTGTTATATTTTTTTGTTATAGCCTCTAGAGAGATTTACTCTGGCAAATCCAAGAGGCTAGTACGATAAACCAAGCAAAAGAGATTGTAATGACTTAGATCTGAGTATTAGCAGTTTACAAAAGGTGACTGTATACTGTACACATTTTGAAGATGGCACCTACTAGATTTTCCGACAGATTTGAAAACGGGTGTGAAAAGAAGTGTCAAGGATTTTGGTGTGAACAACTGAGAAGATGGTGTTGTCATTAACAGAGACAGGGAAGACCACAAGTGGAAGAGGTATGTATGAGAGCCGTGAGGCCGGAGTTCAGATATGGGGATATGAGGTTTGAAACGATTATCAGATATGAGTGGAGATGCTGAGTGGTCAGGTATTCCACTACATGGTGATGTGCTGGAATCAGCTTGTGCCAGCTTATGAGAACCAATCACAAAATTTTCTGAAGTTTTATGAACCAGTTATTAAAATATTGGTAGCTTGAAGTCAGCCATAGTTAGAGTAGTTACACCACAAAAAATTGACAAATACTCAGGTCAGGCCTTCCCCCCAGCACTCCATTAGGTGCAAGAGTTGAGGAAGAGGTCATGATTACAAATGAGATTATATCTTTATAATTTTTTCCCCCAAGACATCTTAGAATCCAACTCTAGTGTCAGAAACATCTTCCAGCAAATGATATTTTTCCTGCTCATGTTCTATTAACCAATGCTATTTTTAGATGGCTGGTACGTATATAACCCCATTGTATGTGGTTTACTGTTTGTTGAGAGCTATTATACACTTACAATGCTGAGCATTTTACTTCTGTTGTTTATTATATTTAAGGTAACTGATAAAGTTAAATAATCATACAGTCTTAAATCTCGATATTCACTGACACGTCTTTTGTAAACTTTCCCATATTTGGAATATCCCAAATATTCCTTATTTACTTAGAGTTGAACTTCTGCTGAACACAGTCTTTCCTTACTTCACATTATCCATTCATAAAATAAGGATTATGTTTCCCCTGTCTAAATCACCAGATAATTGTGAAGAGAAAATGAGACAACGTATGTAAAGTGTTTTGTCAACTGTAAAGCAAAGAGAACAAATGTTGATAGATCTGAAATAACATAATAAAAAGCCTCTGCATTGAATGTGATCTTCACATTTTTGTGGATGGCTAGGTATTATTCAGAGTCAATTAGGTAGATATGGTTCTGCTCTATTAGATCTTTATGATATGATAACATACTATGGAAATTAATCAGGAAGGACTCCATATCGTCTTATATTTAATATATGCAAGAGGAATGTAAGAAAATGATTTCTTGTTTCTTTACTTCAGTACCATCCTCACCCTGGACACTTCCTCATTCCTGGAAAGGGTTGTGACTATTCATCAGCTAAAAAGATGGAATCTCATTTTTGAATGTTGTACTTTTACTTTTAACTTTTAAACAATGTCTGTTGTCAAAGGTGCTTCTCTAATATTTTAATTCAAATCGAATTAAGCTAAGAGGGGGAAAAATAGTCACATAAAATAGTCACATATTGTTTATGAGATGTAGTGAATAAAATTATTTCTATTATTATTTACTCTATTTTACTTGATAGTCCCAGTAAATGGGATCTCCAAGAATATTTCTATCCTTTTAATATTTTGTTAAAAATGGCATATTTGAGGGTTAATAAGTAGAAACACCTATATAATTCCATCAGTATAACCTAAATGAAAATATTTATAAGTAAAAGCTGTCAAAGTGATTTTTAATGGACTTAAATATCTTTCATTTCATATAAAAACCTTGTATGCATCTTTGTTTTGATGCTGAAGCTATAAGAAAGAGATTAGATCAAACGTAGAAAATCTGTGTCCTATCAGGTAGGAATTATTATCTATTCAGTTGGATGCTGTATTTGCATGGAACTTCTTTAGGTAACTTAAATGTTGATTGGCTCGGGACTGGAAGGCAAAAAGTGGGTATGATTGGGACAATAGGTAAGCCTGTATTAAGAGAACACTAAATATTCTGAGAGCTTAATGGTTATTTCCTTTGATTAAAGCTGGTGCTGTGTATATATATATGTGAGGGGCCATACTGGAAGATAGGTGATTTTTAAAAATTCTTTTTAGGACCAATTTCAGTGACGGGAGGGATTTTCATGGACATTTAGAAACCTGATGAAAAACAATAAGGTGAAATGCCTGACAGGGCCCCTTCTTATTGAACTTTTCTTTCCCTAACACAATGGAGCACTGCAACGAGTATGCTAGCCATACTGACTACACTGAATGATAGACAACACAACATCATGGATTTCGAAGAAGGGACCAAAATTAATAAGAGGACATGAAATAGGCACATAAGCAAAGTCGTGTTGTAGGTTAAAAAAACCCGTTACATGAGCGTAACAACAATCATGATACAACTTGATTCATTCAACTTGACCTTACTGGTCTCCACTTTTTGGCCACTTTTTCTAGCCCCAATTGCTTCTTGAGTGACAGGCACTTTATGTTGTCTCACCAGCTTCAGAAGGGCACAACTAACTATGTCTTGCAGCATATACCTCTTGCTTTCTGCTGAGAGTTGGACACCTGAAGATCAGCTTGGTATCTATTCACATGCAATCCCTCCAGTATGGAGGAATGATTGCCCCATGAAGCAAGCCTTTGAAAATGGAAATTGACATGAGTAGATCATTTTCTTTCCTCATAGTCCTGAGAAGCAGTTGTTTATATAACTGCTCTCAGAGTATATATATAGCCTCTCAGGAGCTGGTAAACCTACAAAATCTATCAATCAGTCAGGACTGCTACTATGCAAAGGCTGGCAGGGCAGTGTGCTATTTTTTTGCGGGGTGGGGGGGGACTCTTTTGTCTCTTGCCTTTTTCCTACTTCTGCTTCCTTTAGGGGATCCTAGGATAAGATAATTCCTGTTCTCTGCCATCCCTGTTTCACTTTCCCATCCCTTAAAATAAGCACTAACTGCAAAATATGTCACATATATGAAAAAAACCTAGGGGTTGATGGTAAGTTAAATATGATAAACTGTATGATATGACTACATACACACTTTCTCTCTCTCTCTCAACACAAAATTAGACTATCTTTATCAAAAGGGATGGTAGATGAACTACTATACCATATGTTCTAATCCTCTACATCATAGGGAAGATATTTAAATCAATTTCATGCTGCCCATCAAAAGAGGACTGGATAAAAAATGTGGTACATATACACAATGGAATATTATGCAGCCATAAAGAAGAACACAATCATGAACTTCACAGCAACCTGTATGGACTTAGAGTCTATAATACTGAGTGATCTTTCACAGAAACAAAGAACTGAGTATTACATATTCTCAATCATAAGCAGCCCTTGAAAAACTTTTGTAATACTATAAGAAAAGCATTGGCAGTAGCAGGAAACTGCGGGGGCGCGGGAGGAAGTGGGGGATGGGGAGGTGGGATTGGCAGTAGTGGGAATCTGCCTGGGGAAGTGGGGGGGTACACTTCATCAACAAGGGTACCTGCATAATGAACATTTGTATACCTAACTCTGAATTGTACCCCACATATTTAAAATAAAATATTAAAAGTTAAAAAATAATTCCATATGTAGGTGAAAAAAAATCAATTTCACAAAAGAAATGATTAAGGTAGTAGGAATCTTCATTCTGAAAAAACTACTCCTTTGGTAGAATACACCTCTTGCTTTCTGCTGAGAGTTGGACACCTGAAGATCAGCTTGGTATCTATTCATATGCAATCCCTCCAGTATGGAGGAATGATTGCCCCATGAAGCAAGCCTTCAGGCAAAGGAAGGGCTATTATTTAGAAAATTTGGATTTATTACATATTATTTGTTTGTGAAAGATTAAGATCAATTAAGTAGATTAACAAAAGCAAACAACACAACAACAATGTAAGAACCTATATGTACCAGTTACTGTGTTGCTAAGTACTTATTTATATTAATAGCATCCCTATAAAATGCTTACTACTTCTATTTCTATTTTAAAAACTAGAAAATTGAGGTGTGGCTATATTGAGGAATTTGGCAAAGGGCCAGTATCAAGGAGTTGGTGGTGCTAAGATCAGAGTCTGGGTCAGTAGGATATCCAAACCCTGTACTTAATGACCAGCTGTCAGCTCAGTGATAGAAAAAAATATTTAACAATCAGGGGTCTTGAAGATACAATCAGCTGCCCTGTGGGAGTGAATTCCCTTTATTTGGAGATTTGTCAGCTAACCTGCTGGGTGTGATGTGGCTGATTCTCCTAAGATGAAGATGGAGCAGACATAATGTCATCAGCTCTACTAATTCCTTCACATAGGTGGGGGTGGAAAGTAGGAGGCAGTTAGAGAAAGATTCAGGAAAACAACACAGGAATGAAGAACATCTAGGAGCTGTTGCATCAGAGGTGTTACAGGTTTGTGCTGGAGTTGGCTGGAATGAACTCAGTTTGGCAAGATGGAGCTTGGCAATGGAAACAGATATATTGAAGTTGGATCAAAAAAGGTTTGACTGTTGAATGGGAAGAACCACTAGATTTTAATGAACATGAATCTTCTCAGACCAGAGGCCTTTACCTTTTAATAAGACCTTAAATGGAGTTGGCCTTACCAAGTTTCCAGAATGGTCTGGATATTCACTGACGAGATACTGTAGAGAGAATTAATGTTTTAGCCAACAGCTGGGCTGCATGACCTTCAAAATTCCTTCAAACTTGAAAGCCCAACTAATTTAGGTAGCCTAGTAAGGACTGGATCACTGGGAGAGGCTGCTCTAAGACATAACAGTTGTGGATAATAACCCGAAACGCTGACAACACAAACCTGAATTAGTTAGTAGTTAATTATCAGTGAAATGTTTCATAATACATTGCTAGCAAGCCTTAGGAATAAAGAAAAATGTTGGCTCCTGTTTGAATCACACTAGACTTTCGACTCCAGTCAAACCTTCTTAATGGATGTGTTTTGGATAATCCCTTTAATTTCTCCCTCTGTGCTTCTCCAATCAGTGAACACATGGAACTCCCATTAACTATCCCGAACAGTCGTTCATGAATAGATGTAGGGAAATCAGCCTGGCAGCACTGACAGCAGTTTGCACAAACTGGCATAAGACAGTATGACGCATGAATAGCAGGCACATTTGGAATGCAGAGAATCACACTGCATGTAGCCCTATAGTCACTGAGAATTCCTTATCATTTCTTAAGGCAAGCTTCTTTTGTCTTTTCTCAATTATGCTTCATGTGCACTTATCTTAAAATTTAATTGAATTGGTTGCTTCACAGATGGGCTTAAAGGATATTTCAGTTTTCAAGCACCGGAGACAAAAGGATGACTGGTATTGGTTCTCAAATTAGAAGCTATTAGGAAGGAGGAGGTTTTAGCGTGTTTAAAAAAGTTTAACCACCTTTGAAGGGAAGTGGTATGTTTCCTGAGCATCAGGAAGATTTAGTTCTTAGTGAGGAGAGGTGGAAGGAAGGCTGAAGCTACACTGTGGATCAAGTCTGTCTTGGGCTGAGGGAAAAAGAGGTACTTGCCCACCACCGCTGTGTCTCAAGTCCTCCTAGTGAAAGCTACGCAGTCCATGAAAGGAAGGAGTCCTCTTGGAGGGAGAAAGGAGGTGAGAAGCCCGAGAGGGAAGAGTGAGAGGCATCAGGGTGGAATGGGGAAACTGGTAAGAGGTAAAGACAACTTGCTTCCTTCTGCACCATAATCCCCTGGCACATAAATAATTATGCATATATTAATACTTGTCCTAACTCCACTCTAATCACAACCCCAATACTAATCCAAATACTAACTTAATGGCAGATCAGCTGTCTTGGTGTCTAGACTCAGAAGGCTCTTAAATTTTAAAAAATTGTTCTAAAATGTTATTTATTTATTCTAAAGATGTAGGATACAGTTCAGGGTTAGGTACCTAAGTAGTCATCATACAGGTGAAGTTTGGGCCTCCCACTGGTCCTCACTTCACCTGGTTTGGGATTAGATATCCTTATTAGTGGTATGTGCCTTCTCCTTTCCTTCCCAGCAGTGACCCGCTACTGCCAATCCCTTTCATGTAGTATTATGATAAATGTTCGGGGTCTATTATGAGTGAGAGCATGTGGTACTCAGTTAATTGTTTCTATGCCAGATAACTGAGTATGATGGACTCTAAATCCATCCAAGTTGCTGTGAAGTCCATAATTCTGTCCTTCTTTATAGCTGCATAATATTCCATCATGTATATATGTCATATTTTCTAAAATGTTTTTTAATGAGTATCAGTCTATGATTGATGCTGTTGTAATAACTGAATAATAATTTGCATTGGGCTCAGTGATCTCAAGGGCTTATCTCATTTAAATTTCACATCATGTGAGAATTTTACAGGTGAGGAGTCTGAGGGTCAGAGGAGTTGCATAACATGCTGGAGGTCACAGAGCTTGCATGAGGGGGTGGGCTAGGCTGGGACTGAATTCTGAGTCTAATTCTATGGCAGTTGGTGAGGACATGACAGAAGGCCTGAAATGTGCCCTCAGTATTGAGACTGTATGCTGAGAGCTTGCAAGTGTCCTAGGTCCTATGTTAAGCATTTCTTTTACATTCTGATTTGATCCTCACAACAATGTACTGTGAGTGGCACTGCATCAGCCTCCTTTGATGAGGAGAAAACCAAGACTCCTAAAGGCTAAATTATTTGCTCAAGATCACTTCCTTTGTAATCAGGGATGTGGCTGGCACTGAAACACAGAACTGCTTAACCCCAGATCCCCAATTACGCATCTACACACACACACACACACACACACACACACACACACACACACACTCCCTAATTACTCATCTATACACACACACACATACTCCCCAATTACTCATCTACACACACACACACACACACACACACACACACACACACACACTCACGCTTTTGAAGAATCAGATGAGAACAACCTAGGCCAGTTGAAATGATGAATACTCTTATTTTCATTCTCTACAGGCTATATTGCAGTTAATCAACAAATATTTTAAAACTGATTGATTCAAATGGGTCAAATCACAGAATGAAAGACTTTGATTAAATATAAAGATGAACAGAAAACTAAATACTGGAACAGGTATCCTGGGAAGCAACTCCTCCAAAACAGAAATAATTTCATCAGAAGGTATAACAGGTTTGGTGGTCTACACTATTAGTTCACAACCCTGGCTGTATGTTGTGGGTAGGGTCAGGGGCACTGCTATGGACTGACTGCTTGTGTCCCTGAAAAATTCATATGATGAAATCTAATCTGCAATGTGATGGTATTAGGAGTTGAGGCTTTTGGGAGGTGATTAGATCATGAATGCAGCACCCTCATGAATGGGATTAGCCCTTATACAATAAATACCAGAATGTTCCCTTGCCCCTTCTGCCATGTGATGACACAAGGAGAAGATCTCATCTATGAACCAGGAAATAGGCCATCACCAGAACTGGTCATGCTGACATCCTGATCTCAGACTTTCTGCCTCCAGAACTGTTAGAAATGACTTTCTTTTGCTTATGAGCAACCCAGCCAATGGTATTCCAACTAAGACAGTCATTCAAAAAATAAAGTGATCTTACCCAAGACCAACTGAATCAGAATCTCTGAGGATAAAGCCCAGATAAAAGGCATTTAAAAATATCTCCTTTGGTGGCATTAATCTTCATCTCGAGGCCCTTTCAACCTTGGGGGGCCTTGAACACTCTGTAAGACTTCTCATTTGTTCTTCTTTACTAGATATTTCTTCCCTGCAGCTGAAACGGAAGAATATTAAGTTATATCATTTATGTTTCCTTCAAACAGCTACACTGAAGAATGAAATTGGTAAGACACTCGTTCCCAAATTCTGGCAAACACCAGACTTACCCAGAGGGCTTCTTAAAAGACAGATGTGGCACACTGCCTTAGAGTTTCTGATTCAGCAGGTGTAGGGTGGAGGCTGAAAATCTGTATTTCCCCTAAGTTCCCAGGTGATGATGATGCTGCTGGTCTGGGAACTATACTTTGAGAACCACTTTCACTGAGAGTTTAAAGGGACAGGGATAAGAAAGAAACAAAGTTGTTTTCTGTCATTCCCTATTCATCCAACTTAGTGAAGTTTACACCTAGTGTTAAATTAGGTAAACTGCCATTTCAGATTCCTGCTTTTCAGAAGTTCAGGCAATCAGCTGTCAAACTGATAGATCCTGACTTGCCACTAGTCAAGTTTATTTTGGCATCTTAGAGAAGTTGAAAAGTTGCCCAAATTGATCAGATTATTTCATTTCCCAAGATCACTAGGCAATGTGCTCACCTCCTGGACTGGGTAGCTGGTAGTGGTAGCTGAGAATTGTTGAATTTCAAATCTACTGTATTATAAGGTGAGTTTTGTCTGTGACGAGAAATCTAGAAGCTGGATGAGAAGGAAAAAGAGCCAACTCTGATCCGAGGCGCTGTCAGGAAATCGTCAATAAATTATCAAAGCTGAATTTAAGGGTTTGTATAGCAGGGCACTCTGCAATCTGGTCACACAATCAGGAAAACCTAGAGAGCCACAAGAGTACCACTGCCTGTGTTAAGTGACTCTGTTTGCTCTAGTCATTCCTGCCACTTTACATGCCTGGACAGTTTCCTTTAACTTAAAGGTCCACTGTGGTTCCTCACCAGCTTCTCTTGGCTAGAATCCTCTGATAGCACTGAGAGTTAAAAGATGGTGCTCTTTTATTAGTGGAGTGAATTAGTATTAGTACTTAATTCCCAAAAATTAAGTACTAATACTAATTCACTGAGCAAAAAAGAGAATATAACCAACACCCCCAAAACTCACTTTCTATCTTCTCCCAGGGACTATCTTTATCCACAGGGTAAACATCTCCTGACTATAAATTATTTTACCTATGTTGGAACTTCTAGAACCATGAAGTATTTACTCAACTGTGCTTGACTTCTTTCACTTAATATTATGCTTATGGGATTTATTCATACAAAATATCAGAAGTGTGTTTTCACTGTTCTATAGTATTACAATGTATGAGTATATCTTAATTTATTTAATCATTCAATTTTTGGAAGATGTTTAGCAGTTTCTCTTTCAGGGCTATAAATAGTAACACTTTTTTTCTTTTTGAGTTGGAGTCTCACTCTGTCACCCAGGCTGGAGGGCAGTGGCACACTCATGGCCACCCCAGCGTCGACCTGTTGGGCACCAGCAATTCTCCTGCCTCAGCCTTCCAAGTAAATAGTAACACTTTTAATTATTCTTGTACTAGTACTTTGGTGACCATTAGAGGAAATTTTGTTGGGTATATATTTAGGAGCAGAATTGCTGGGACACGGGACCTACTTATGTTCAGCTTTGGTAAATATGGCCAGACAGTTTTCTAACAATTTGTCAATTTATGCTTCTAACAGCAGTGTGTGAGAGTTCCATTTGTCTCATGTTAATGCTTACATCTGGTAGAATAGCATCCCCTTATCTGAAAGGAATACATTCCAAGACTCCCAGTGGATACCTGAAATCATGGAGCTTACCAGACCCTGTGTATACTGACTATATATTTTTTCCTACATGTGCATATCTATGATAAAATTTAATTTATAAATTAGGTACAGTACAACAATAACAACTAATAATAAAAGAGAACAATTATAGCAATATAGTATAATAAAAGTTTATGTGAATGTGTTCCCTGTCTCTCAAGCTTTCTTATCGTGGGAATATTTTTGGATTGAGATGAACTGCAAGTAACTAAAACCACAGAAAGTTAACTGTAGGTAAAGAAGGACTACTTTAAAAAAAGATAATTTAAGCCATGGTGGTATGTGTATAATGGTATCTCATTGTGATTTTAATTTGCATTTCCCTGATGACTAATGATGTTGAACATCTTGCCATATTTTTATTGCCATTGGCAATCTCCACTTGATACATTCAGTTCAAGTCTTTTTTTCACTTTTCAATTGAGTTGCCTGACTTTTTCTTATTGATTTGTAGGAATTCTTTATGTATTATGAACTTGAACTCGTGGTCAGATATGTCTGTCTGTCTATCTGTCTGTCTATCTATCTACCTATCATCTATTTGACACACAGTACAGAAGATTAGATACACACACAAACACAGACATCACAGAGAAATATAATCTTCTGCACTGTGGCTTGCCCTCTCACTCTTTTAATGGTGTCTTTTCATAAATAGTCTATATATTTTTAAAGGACATTTTACCTCTAACCCCAAGTAGTCTCCTGCTTTGGTAAACATATGGAAACAAATTCGTTAATAGAAGTGAACAAATTGAATGATAAGACAATCTGAGTGGTAAAACTAATACCTCTTTGTCCACTATTGACTATGACCACAATTTATGTGCTTGGGTCCCTGGGTAAGGCAGGTTAGCCAGAGCAGTTTAGACATAGATAGATAATTTTTTTGCAGGCAGGTTTAAATTAAAATAGGATAAGTATTCAGACATCTTTTTTATTGGTATACAACCTTCACCTGACCAACCAAGCATACTAGATTTAAACACCTTGCAGGCTGGAATGTGACTCTGTCAGTGCAGTAAATCACAGAAACAATAGAGATTTACCTAAAACACAGACATGATGTTCTAAGAAAAGCCCAAATCTAGTTAGGCAAGAAGTTTAATTATTTAGAAGGTCTTTGTGACCTTAAAGTTAGAGAGATGATAATCAAAATACCTGCAGCCCTCCGCTCTTAGCTCATGGTTTGCTGAATTATCATTGTAAAAGTATACAAAGCTTCTCGTCAAAGGCAAGCACATGCCCTCTCTTAAAGGACCCATGCTGTCCTGTTATCATGTCTTTTTCTCTCTAATAAATTCTGTCTTAAAGTATACCTTGGACTCACTCTGAAATTTCTTTTTGTGGCGAAGTCAAAGAACCCACAGAGTAACACATCACATCCCACCTGGCATCACTGGATATTCATTCTATATATGATACCTGCCCATGACAATCTCTCAACAATGGTCAACTGTCAGCTGACTTTGGTAACATATCAAATACAAAAAGATTTCTAGTTATTATTCAATCATCACTATCTCACCAGTTCACATAAGGGACTAAGGGGGAAGAAACAGAAAAAGAAGAATGTTCAAATATAAACAAAAGTGACTTAGAAAGATAACCACGAAAACAGAGAAAGGTAAGATTTTATTCAGTTGCAAATTAGGCTTTGAATGAAGTCTTTTGAGGATGTTGGTTAAGTGTCTTCAGAGGCCAGTTTCTTTTGCACATTTATACAGAAGACAATTTACATAAGTAGAAGCCTGGTATCAGAAGTAACCATGGAAACCTTGCCCTTCCATCATATTCAGGATGTGTATTTGCTCCCTCTTTAGTGAAATCTCCCTACACACTAGATATGTGAAGCTTTACATGTTGACGTAATATTTAATAAATGGATCAGAGTTGAAGGAAATGCTGGAGGAATTGTAAACAGGATTGAGAAAAGAAGGTAGAAGGAGACTGCTCAAATGAAGAAAACAAATCCTTAGGGGTTTTAGTGAAATTGTTTCTGCCTAGGAAGTTACAGACCTAGTCTGTGGTTGCCACAACGTATGACTTTTATTGCCTAGAATTATGTGGACAGAAAGGGAAAAAAATTAGAAAGAAAGGAGGCTACCCCATGGTGATACAATTCGTCTCCTAAAAATCCAATAAATTGTGCTCCAGCTGTAGCCCTTGGGGATCCTCTCTCTGGACAACATATTAATACCTCAGGAGATCTGTAGGATCTAGATTCTGACTTACCTATGATTTGTTGACTGAGAACAAAGGTGATTCATAAAATGGGGTTACCTTTTAGGCCCAATGCAACTCTTTATCTGGGACCCTTATATTAGACTGCCTCTAGGTTCTTCTGGGTTCCATTAACTATGAAGCCCAAAGTATACATTTCAGCATTAAAAAAAAATAATCTCCTTCTCACTCAAAAGATTAAAGTTAGTATCAGCAATATCATTCATTATTTAAGGCATTTCTTTCCCTACTCTGAGTGCTTCCTTTGAAGTGATTTTTGCTGTGATTACTCCATCCCACTGAATCTCTGAGGGGAAGGAAAGCCAAAGATCAATCCAATACAGATGAACTGACTAGCCAATGCTTTGATTTCAAGTGTATTGAAATTGCCATGAGAGAAGAGCAGAACGTTATCATATTTCAATTAGACATTCCATCAGCAAATATTCAACATAGCCAAGCAATGCATTTATAATCTTGTGGAGAAAACTCTTAAATGATGTCATCAATAAATGAAGCCATGGAGTTTATTTTCATAGCATAGACTCTGTGTCTGGGATTAATGGGCCCATGATTTGTGGATAAGTAGAGGATTCTGAAGAACAACCTTCTGATATAGAAAAGTCATTTTATACCAATATTGTCATAAAGTGCTCACTCATTTTAGAAAGGGATAAGTATGGATTTTCTAGTGTAACATAGTCCTTCAGCAAAAGACATATGAAATATTAATTTTCAAGAAAGAAAGAGGAAAAATTATATAATAAAATTCCCCAGTCACCAAAATCATTTAATATCTTTTTATGCCTGCTTATATCAAGGTTTATATACTCCTTTCACAAATAAAATCTCTTCCCATGCACTAAATTGCTTAAAACGTTTTTTCTTCTATTCCTTGTAGTTGAAAACATATTCTACATTTGCATTTATGAACCCAAATACGGCTTGTGGCAACTTTGTGATGTTGCATATTAGAAATGCTTGTTGCTTTTGTGATTATTGTATAAGGAAATTGGGTTTCTAGCTAACATTTCTCCCTAATAGACGCCTATAGTAACACTTCAATTGTGAACACTTCCCTTACAGTTTCTCATGTATAATTTTGGAGTAAATTTTATTTGTGGGTAATGAAACTATTTCTCTCTAAGAAAATTTGCTGATTATATACATTCTTTACACCTCCTCTGCCTATAAAAAAAGAAGATAAATGTAAATGAATCACCTCAAGTGTGATATGCAGTATATACATACATATTTTTAAAAATTATATATGTATTACTTTAGTCATTTTGTAAAAGCATACTGAAGAAAGCAGAATTTGACTTTCATGCAGAAAAAGTACTTGATGAGTAGTGTTATCTAACTTGAGTCCACAAACATTGTAGTGATTCTGATGAATACAAATTAAATGTAAAGCAAAGCCAGTTGAAACAATACCAGATACAGGAGCTTTGACCTGCTCTGGAATAATATATCAGAATATTAAAATGATTAATTTTAAGATCAGAAGTTTATGGCTTGCTCATATTATAGTACTGTGCACATAATAGATATTTAATAAACATCTCGACAGACTGATGAGTGGGGGGATTCAATAGGTTATAAACGAGGTAGGCTGAATTATTCATTATAGCTAAAATGTGATGTGACCGCAGTGTCCATTGGTAGATGAATGAATGAGCAAAATGTAGTATACACGTGCAACAGATTATTATTCAGCCTTAAAAAAATTCTGACTCATGCTACAAAAATGATGAACTTCGAGGACATTATGTTTAGTGAAATAAGCCAATCACAAAAAGACAAATTCTATATGGTGTCACTTATATGAGGTACTTAGAGTTGTCAAAATCATAGAGAAAATGGAATGGTGGTTGCTGGGGTCTGGAGGTAGGGAGAAATGGAGAATTAGTGTTTAATGGATACAGAATTTCAGTTTTGCTTGATAAAAGGAATTCTGGAGATGGATGGTGGTGATGGTTGTTTAAAAATGTAAATTTATTTAATGCTACTGAACTATAAGCTTTAAAAAGGCTAAGAAAGTAAGTTGTATGTTAGATACATGTTATCACAATAAAAAATTTTAAAAATACACATGGACATATATTAAATAACAGTATATTAACTTTTTTTCAGATATTCCTGCAAAAAGAAAAGATATAGAGATGGTTAATTTTATGTTATGTGCATTTTACCACAGTAAAAAATATTGAAAAAAATGGGCTGAGAATCTTGATTTTTCATTTTTCCAACAAGGAACAGAAACATTTACCTCATAGTGTTCTGTGTCCTTCTGTCCCATGACTTTAAAAACTATGTATGTGCTCATAATTTGCAAATTTCATCTCTAGTTTTGACTTCTGTTGTGAGCTTCTGGACTAGTATGTCTCACTACCTACTGGAGGTACCCACATGGATGTCTCATAGGCAGCTCAAAGTTAACCCAAGTCATATCTTTCTACTACTCCTTCTCAACCTATTTCTACCTCAGTCATTCCTATCCCAATAAAGTACACTTCAGTCAACCTGGATGTCACCTGGAATTCCTCCTCCTTTCTCATGTCCCAGGGCACCGACAAGTCCTGTTGACTTCACCTCTACCTGTACCTCAGACCTGCTCCTTTCTCTCCCTCTCTTCTGCCAGGCTAAGCTGCCATGCCATCATCCCTCACCTGGACAAGTGCAAATGTCTCCTAACTGCTCTCCTGCTTCTTCTCTTGCTCACTACAGCTCATTTTCCATACAGAAGCCAGATGAGCCTGTCAAACAAACGAGATAGCACTTCAGTGCAAAATGTGCTTCTGTTTTTCCATCGCACTTAGAATAAAACCTAAACCCTTTCCTATGGTGGAGGAGACCCTGCGTGAGTCTTATCTTCTCTCCTGCCCTCTACCCTTTGCCCCTCTTGCTCTAACCACACTGGCTTTCATTCAGCGACTGCCACACATCACCCTCCTTCCTCCTTAGCACCTTTATTCATGCCATACCTCTTGCCTGGCGCACTCTTCCCCTGCTCTTTGAGAGGCTGCCTCCCTTTTGATTCAAGTCTCAGCTTGTATGTTAGTTCCTCGGGCCTTCTTCAACAACCCTGTTTTCACTCATCAAGCTCTCTTTCCTTTATACTATTTTTAAAACATATATGCACATATTTATATATAATTTCTCTCTGTATATATCAATATGTATAGTATACTTCATATTTCATATGTATTTTAAAATATGTTTCCTGTTAGACTGTATACTTCGCAAAAACAGGACCTTTAATTGATTCATTTTTGTTTCCTACACTGTTAGCACCATCAACTAGCACATAGTAGAAACCATGTAACCATTTGCAGAATAAATAAATGAATGAACAGATTGCATCTATAGGTTCCTCAAGAAAAAAATCCCTGGCTTTTTTTTTTTTTATCAAGTCAAACTTAAGAGTCGACTGCATTTGGTAAAGGATATGAAAGCCCTTTGTAAGGCATTGTACAAATGTTAGGCATGATGATTTTCATTTCCTACTGATAGTATGGCTGATTTAGAATCATAGTATTATATAATTTTATAGCTGAAAGAACTCTTTAAACATAATTGAAAGGTACCTATAGAAACCTAGAGAAAAATTAGTTTATTCTTAGTTTAGTCTTTTTGTCTCAGCATAACCATTAGAAAGCATTCAGACTTCTACTGCAAAACAAGCAGCACCCTATCCCATCCCCTCTCAGCAAATCTCCATCAGATACAAGACCAGGACAGCCCAACCTTTCAATTAATGGTTTAGCATAATAATCTCTAGCAAACTTTTAGGTTCCTTGTCAAGGCTGAAGATCAAAGATCAACTTTTGGCTGACCAAAGTCATAAAAATAATAATACGACTACCTTTGGTCAAGGAATTTGTGAGTTGCAAATATCTGGAGTTTGCAAATTACAAATGTCTAACAAGTCTCTTGCAGGAAACCCCGCCCCCAGGGTTAACCTAATCATCCCTTTGTGACCTGTGTGACACAAGCAAACCCCACCATGACAATCATGTGACTAACCCACCCATCTGCCTGCTGTCCATCACCTGACATCAGTTCCTACACTTGCCTGCCCCTTTATGATAACATAAATAGACCACCACCCAATCACCTTAATGATCTTCCCCCATCAAGGAAAATGGTTAAAAAGACTCAACCACAAACAACCAGTGGCCATTGCCTTACTAGACTCTGGTATGGCCATGTGCTTTTTAAGCTATGGCTGTTACCATGCTTCCTGACTTTGGCCCCCTCCCCCACCTTGGGGAGAGAAATCTTCTTTCTTCCTTCTCTCTCTCTAATTTACTTTTAAATAAACTTTTCTTTTCTTTTTTTTTTTTTAACCTTTTTGTGTGTTACAATTCTTTATAATTACTTGGATCTCTGGCCTCCCCTCTTTACTCCATCAATCTGCTCTCACCCTGTCCATACCCTAACGATAATCTCATTTTACAGCCAAAGAAAGTGTCCAGCTCATTAATTCAGGTGCCTCATCCCCCCATTATTCATATTACTGACACCACCTGCTTCTTTTCTGTCTTGCCTGCAGTTCTATACTTTTTGACTCTTGATGTTGGTGAAATATTCTAAAATCATATAAAACTGATTTATGAGAACAATTAGCTGATGGTCCTACTTAGTTCTTAATTACAAAGGTTTATGTCATTGTACATTGTTCTTTCATCTGAGTAGAGCCTAAAAACAGATTATCAAGAGATCACCTCCCCATCTTTCCTCCTTCTAAATAATTGGGCAAAAATAAGAATAAAATCCTCAGAAAATCCCTTCTTTTCTCTCTTTGTCTTGGTGGTACTTTGGATTGTTAGACTGTATGACGAGACTATAAAAACAAAGGGACATTTTCATCTTCTTTTCCTTTATTCTAGCACTATTGATCTGCTGTTCAAGAATATGATACTGTTCTCAATTTAGCAGAAAATGAGAGCTTCATGGTGGTTACATGCTATGTCTCTTCAAACATCAAAATGTACAGGTTGCAAATATCCAGCTCACATCAGGTGTTTTCATTTATGTCTGAATTTAATTTTTTTACAAATAGGAACATCAAGGTAGGCAGACTATTCTGATGTCAACATAACTTCTGCGAGAGTTGTAAATGTGTATGCAGCATAGATGTAATACTTTGCTAAAAGTACTGACATTTACTGCAATTTGACAGATCTTTGTGTTAGGGATTAAAAGAAACGTAAAACCTACGTAATGTCTTTCTGACATGGCTTCTGCTTTATTCTTCCATTCTCCAAATTCCTGCTCTGTGTGTGTTCTGTGCATTGTACCAAGTACAAACTTCAATGCCAAATGCAACATCGACAGTGTCCTAAAGGGGGTTGCAGTATTTTGCTGGGGACAGCTAAGTTAGTCAATCTCTGCAGTACAGTGGGGTAAGAACAGTGTGCTGTGGGAGGCCAGAAATGGAGTGTATAAATCAGACTCAGTGGTCAGGGAAGAATCCCTGGAAGTTTCTAGATTATTGAGAATGATAAAGGCATTTTAAGCAAAGAAAAGCTCCTCTAAAAGGACAGATGGAAGAGAAGATGACAGAAACAAAGAGGGGAAAACAGTTCGGCTTACACAATGAAATTTAAAAAGAAATAAACATTCTCCTCCTTATCGGTCTACACTGGTAAATCCGGCTATTTGAAAGCATTGCTAAATTTAACCTCTTAATAATGGTCATAAAGAATTTCCAACTTAGGATGCATTCATTTGTCTGGGAAAATATATAAACAGTTTTGGGAAGTGGGATAAGAAACAGACTATCACAAGAACAAGTATTTCTTGAAGACAGAAAGCTAATTTGCTGGAATTTTCTCCTTTGAATAACATTTTTCCAATTCCTAGCTCTTTACTCCCTCAAATAAAGTCCTGTGTACTCTTTTATTTTGATCAATTTATTAAACTGCTCAAACAGATTCCAAAGGGGGCAGCTTTGGAATCTGACCTTTTTTATTAGTCATTATTCTTAATGTTTGTAGCTCTATATCCACTAAGAAGGGCAATGACTTCTGTGAACCAGACAGGGTCTCAGCAACAAATCTTGGTATCCTCCTGCTTTCATCTACCTCATGGGTTTAAAATGACTCTCGGCAACATTTGACAGATATGAATTATACTGTGCTCTGGTGCACAAGCATAAATAAAATGCTGGAGATGGAGAAATAATTGCAAGCCTCATATATTCATTTATCTTTGTGTGAAGTCTAGTTACTATGTACCATGTCAGAAAGATAATAAAAAAGCAGATAGCCTGAATTATGAGCATCTAAGTTTGCCTATTGAAAATAACTCAGTTATTGAAAATAAGACTGCTCATGATACTCACATGGTATGTTTGTTCTATGGGACAACAGGCAGGATTTAAACCAGAAAGCAGAATTTGTATTTATAGGTTGACATTTTCTGACATTCAACCTCTCCAGTGTTCATTAGATAACTTAGTTAAAACTATTAGATTGAGACTGGGTCCACGCATATAGTTTTTTAAAAACTTATTAGAACAATCTTAACAATTACCTTTGATCAAACTTTCATCCCTTTTATGTATAGGTGCCTAATTATTACAGAGCTATTTGAGAATGGCCTTGGCATGCTTGAATTCAAGGTAAAGAAAAGTAGGAGGAACCCTCAAACTTCCTATTCACAAATGAACATTCTAGCTCTGTGGGGAAATATCCTAAATTGTGATGTGGAATCAGGTGGATGATTTCCTTCCTTAAAGTGCTACTTTTTCCATCTGTTAGAAGCTTTTCCTCAGATTGGTCACAACCACAAGGTGACTCAGATTAGCCTTTCTGTAGAACTGTTATTAATCTCATAAACATAAATCTTTATTCAAACATCTGAACTTTAACAAAATTTTAATTGGTGAAGAGGATAATTTATATTGTGGAAAATATGAAAGAAAAATAAGACCTAGGTAAAATTAAAATTTTTTTTTACAAATTTTTTAATTGTTATTTACAGTTATAGTTTTTAATTAAATGCTCCCTTCTAATTGCTACTTGAATATCACTGAAAAATGTTGTCTTTGCAGGATATACCCTTAAACTCTGCTTAAGTACTTATAGCCATTAGGTCTAGGATTACTGTAGGTATTTCCAGGAACTGTATTTGCAACTAGTTTTTATTTCCCAAGCTAGACTTACTCTAGGCATCGATAAGTGATGTCCTGACAAGTTTTCATCTTGTCCCATAATAATTTTTAAAATATCAGCATTGACATTTATTAAGCCTTATTAACATTAAAATGTCATATAAAACATGTTTTAAATAAGGACTGCTTAAGTACAACTAAATCAGGTGCTTTCTAACCAAATTAAATTTTTAAAACTTAAACCTCACATCCAAGATTGTTGACAGCATAAAGGCTTAGTATATCAGCCTGCACATGCTAAATTTACTGTTACTGACTACTCAACAGTTTGGTTTCTAGCAATTGGCATTAATTGGATTTAAAGTCACAGTGGACAACAGAAATGCCTATGGGGATCAAACAAGCACAGAAAGGTAGTCACAGAGCTACTCAATGCAGCCCAGCTTTGCCATATTAGAATGCCATTCTTGTGTGACCAGATTTTCACGACATTTTTACAAAAAGCAAAAAAATGTGAGTCTGTATGTAAAATTTCTTACATTTTTTGGAAGCTGGAAAATCATTAAAAACAGTCACTCATACACAGTGTGGGGACAGCTGACCAATAAAAGATGACAAATAACTAAATTGCAGTCCATGGACAACAACTTGAAAAAATTTTATTTTATTTATTTATTTATTTAAAATGCTAGAGTTGTGGGATACAAGTCAGGATTTGCTACATAAGTAGACTGCATGCAGGTAAAGTTTGGGCTTCTATTTGACCCTCTTTCCCTTTGGAAATGAACCAGGTACCCATTGTGTTACCAAATGCCCCATGCCCTACTTCCTCCTCTCTCCCTCTCTCCCCTAGCAGTGCTGAGCATCTGTTGATCCCACCCATGTGCTAGTGTGACTAGTGTTCAGTGCCTGCTTATGAATGAGAACACGCAATATTCAGTTTTTTTCTGTGATAATTCACTTTGTATGATGGTCTCCAACTGCATCCAAGTGACTGAGAAGGCCGCGATTTTGTTCTTCTTCATGACTGCATAATATTCCAGTATGTATATGTACCACATTTTCTTTATCCAGTCCACTTTCAGTTGGCATCTGGGTTAGTTCCACTTTTTTGCTATTGGGAATAGTGCAGCAATAAATATGCACGTGCAGGTGTCTTTTTGTTAGTTAAATTTATGGTCCTCTGGGTATATTACCAGGAGAGGGATTGCTGGATTATATGGAAGCTCAATTTTTCGGTCTTTGAGATATTGTCACACTGCTCTCTGTAAAGTTTTAAATGGCTTACATTTCCACCAACAGGGTAGAAGCATCCTCTTTTCTCCACAGCCGTATCAGCACCTGTTGTTTTTTGACTTATTAATGATAACCATCCTTACTAGAGTTAGTTGGCATCTTATTTTAGTTTTGATTTGCATTTGTCTGATGATTAATGATGCTGAGCATTTTTTCATGTGTTTGTTGGTTGCTTGTATGTCATCTTTTGAGAATTGTCTGTTCATGTCCTTTGCCTACTTTTTAACGGGTTGTTTGTTTTCCTTTCAGTTCATCTGAGTTACTTGTAGATTCTGGATGTTAGGGCTTTGTCAGATGCATAGCTTGCAAAAAATATTGTCTCTTTACTCTCTTAATGGTTTCTTTTGCTGTGCAAAAACTTTACAGTTTGATAAAGTCCCATCTGTCTATCTTAGCCTTTTTTTAGGGCTTGATCATAAATGCATTGCCTGTTTCAATGATCAGTAGGTGGTCCTTAGGTTTTCTTCTAGAATTCTTAAGGATTGAGATTTTACATTTAAGTTCTTGATCCATTTTGAGTTGATTTTTGTACATGGTGATAGGTTAGGAATCCAGTTTCATTCTTCTGAATGTGGCTGGCCAATTTTCTCAGAACTGTTTGCTAAATATGTTTTCCTTTCCCCAGTGTTTGTTATTGGTTGCTTTGTCAAAAAATGAGTTGGTTGAGGGACCATGGTTTTATATCCAGAATCTCTGTTCTGTCTCATTGGTTTATGTGCTTATTCCTGTACCAATACCATGCCATCTTGGTTACTGTAGCTTTATAATATAGTTTAAAGTCTGGAAGTGTGACACCTTCAGCTTTGTTTCTTTTGCTGAGTACTTCTTTGGCTATATGTGCTCTTTTTTCTTTCCATATCAATAATTATATTGTCTTTTCTAAATCTGTGAAAAATAATGTTGGCAGTTTGATGAGTACTGCTTTGAATCTATAGATTGCCTTGGATAGGATAAATATCTTGACAATATTGATTCTTCCAATCCTTAAGCATGAGATGTCTTTCCATTTGTTTGTATCATCCTTGATTTCCTTGGGCAGCATTTTGTAGTTCTCATTGTAAAGTTCTTTCACTTCTCTGGTTAGGTGGATGCCAAGGTATTTCTTTCTTTCTCTTTTTGTGTGTGTGGCTATTGTGAATGGGATTGTTTTTTATTTGGTTCTCAGCCTGTTTGTTGTTGGTGTATAGAAATGCAATGCAGTAGTTTTTGGTGTGTATGCATTTATTTTGTAGCCTGATACTTTAACAGTCATTTATCAGTACAAGGAAGTTGTTGACAGACTTTTTAGGTTCTCTAGGTATAGAATCATATCATCTGCAAAAAGGGATAACTTAAATTCCTTTTTTCCTATTTAGGTACCCCTGATTTCCTTGCCCTGCCTGATTGGTCTGGCTACTACTTTCAGTACTATGTTGAATAGGAGGTCTGAGAGTCGGCATTCTTGTCTTATTCCAGTTCTTAGGGAAAATGCTTCCAGCTTCTGCCCACAAAGCAAAATGTTGGCTGCAGTTTTGTCACAAATGGCTCTTATTGTTTTGAGGAATATTCCTTTTATGCTGGTGTTTGAGCATTTTTATCAGGAAGGGATGCTGAATTTTATCAAATGCTTATTCTGCATCTATTGAGGTGATAATCATAGAGTTCTTGGTTTTATCCCTGTTAATATGCTAAATTACATTTATGGCCCTTCAAATGATGAACGAGCCCTGTATCTTGAGAATGAATCCTACCTGGTCATGGTGAATAATCCTTGAAATGTGTTGGATACAATTTGTTAGATTCTTGTTGAAAATTTTTGTACCTATGTTCATCAGGGAAACTGGCCTGTAATTCTCTTTCCTTGTTGGGTCTTGCTAGGTTTGGGTATCAGTATGATATTAGCTTCATAAAGTGAGCTAGAGAGAATTCCTTCCTTATCAATTGCCTAGAATACTTTCAGTAATATTGATATCAGCTTTTCTTTGTATGTCTTGTAGAATTCAGCTATTAAGGCATCTGGTATCTGGTCCAGGGCTTTATTTTATTTTATTTTATTTTTTGGTGGGGAGGCTTCTTATAACTGAGTAAATTTCCTGGGTTGTTATTGGTCTGTTTAGGGTTTAAATTTCTTTTTGTTCCAACCTTGGGGAGTTGTGTGATGCTAGGAAATCCTCCATTTCCTCTAGGTTTTCTAGTTTATTTGCATACAGACGTTTATAGTAACCATTTAAAAAAAAATAATCTTTTGAATTTCTTTGGGGATAGTTGTGACATCACCTTTTTTGTTTCCAATCATGTTTATTGGAACTTTCTTTTTCTTTTTGTGAAGTCAATCTGGCCAGAAGTCTGTCAATATTATTTATCCTTTCAATGAAGTGGTTTCTTGTCTTATTGATTTTTTCTATATTTATGTTTTCTGTTTTCTGAAGTTTTGACTTTATCTTTGTAATCTGGATTTTTCTACTGAAATTAGGATTTAATTATTCTTGTCTTTCAGCTTCCTTAGGTGTGATGTTAGGCTGTCTACTTGTGATCTCTTTATTTCCTTTTTTTTCTGAGTCGGAGTCTCACTCTGTCGCCCAGGCTGGAGTGCAGTGGCTGCTCCCGGCCACAGCAGCCTCGACCTGCTGGGCTCCGGTCATCCTTCGGCCTCAGCCGTCCAAGTAGCTGGAACTACAGGCATGCCCTACCACACTCAGCTAATTTTTTGATTTATTGTAGAGATGAGGGCTCACCAAGTTGCCCAGGCAGGTCTCGAACCCGCGGGCTCAGGCAATCCACTCACCTCAGCCTCCCAAAGCGCTGAGCCACAGAGCCCGGCGATCTCTTTATTTTCTTGATATGAGCATGCAATGCTACAGATTTCCCTCTCATCATTGATTTCATGGCATGTAAGAGATTTTGTTAAGATGTGTTTTTGTTTTTAGGAATCTTTTTATTTCTGTCTTGATTTCTGTGTTGACTCAAAGTCATTAAGCAGCATATTGTTTAGTATCCATGTCTTTGTGTGTTTTGGGTTGATCTTGTTGGTGACAATATTCATTTTTATTCTACCGTGATCTGAGAAGATGCTGGGTATTATTTCAACCTTTTGAAATTTGAACATGCTTGATTTATGCCTGAGAATGTGATCAATCTTGGAGTATGTTCCATGTGCAGATGAGTAGAATGTATACTCAGTTCTTATTGGGTGGAGTGTTCTGCAGATGTCTATTAAGTCCATTTGGTCTAGTGTTGAGTTAAGATTCAAGATATCTTTGTTGGTTTTTAGCCTCAATGATCTGTCTAGGGCTGTTAGTGGGGTATCAAATTCTCTATGATTGTGTGAGTATCTATGTCCTCTCTTATTTTACATAGTAAGTATTTTTATAAAACCAAGTGCTTCTGTGTTGGGTGTGTATATATTTAAAATGGATATTTCTTGCTGACAGGTTGAGTCTTTTGTCATTATGTAGTGTCTTTCCATGTCTTTTTAGAATTTCATTGGTTTGAAGTCTATTTTGTCTGATATAAGAATGACTACCCTTGCTCTTTCTTGTTTTCCATTTGCTTGGAAGGTCATTTTACAGCATTTTACCTTGAGCCTATAGGTGTATTTTGCCTTGATGGGTCTCCTGGAGGCAGCAGCATTTTGTGTCATTTAAAAATCCAGTTTGCTACTCTATGCCTCTTTAATGGTGCATTCAGTGTATTTACATTCAAGTAATTATTGACATGTGAGATTTTGTCCTTGTCATAAGGCTCTTAAGGAGTTACTTTGCTTTATATGTAAAAATTGTGTGGATAATCTGTGTGCTCTGTTAATCTGTTCTTTCCTGTGCTTTTGGGATGGGTGTAATTGCTCTTTTGTTTCTATGCTTTAAACTTTTGTAAGCATCTCCTGGAGAACTGGAGGGTTGGTGTGGAGGTGGTATATTCTCAGACATTTGATTCTGGGAACAATTTTAATTTTATATCACTGATGAAGCTCAGCCTGGCAGAGTAAGAAATTCTTGGCTGGAATTGCTCGTCTATGAGAATGTTTAAAGATGGGACTCCAGTCTTTTATGACTTGTAGTGTTTTTGTCAAGAAGTCTGCTGCAATTGTGAGGGGCATTCCCTGGTAGGTGGTCTGACTCTTCTCTCTAACTGTCTTTAGGATATTTTTCTTTTATACTTACTTTGTGGAGATAAATTACTATGGGGCTTAGGAATTGTCTTTTCATGAAATACCTTGCAGGGGTTCTCTGAATCTCTTGTGCTTGGATAATCACCTCTCTGGTGAGATATGGGAAATTTTATTGGATAAACTCATGCAAAACTTGTTCTAGGGTGTTCTCAGTTGCCCCTTCTGTTTCAGGGTTTCCAATCAACCATGGACTTGGCATCTTCTTCTCCTTCTTCTTCTCCTTCTTCTTCTTCTTCTTCTTTGCCTCCTCCTCTTCCTCCTCCTTCTTCTTCAAAGTCAGAGTCTCACTCTGTTGCTCAGACTGGAAGGCATTGGCACACACACAGCCACTGCAGCCTTGGCCTGTTAGACTCAGGTGATCCTTCTGCCTCAGCCTTCCAAGTAACTGTAACTAGAGGTGTTGCTACCATCCCCAACTTTTTTTTAACTTTTATTTTTATTATAGAGATAAGATCTCACCAAGTTGCCCAGGTTGGTCTTGAACATCTGAGCTCAGGCAATCCTCTTGGCTTGGCCTCCCAAAGGGCTGGGATTACAGGTTTGAACCATTGTGCCTGGCCAAATTTGGCTTCTTTATGTAATCTCACACATCATGCATGCTTTACTCATTCTTTTTGAGCCTTTTTTTCTTCTTGTTTTTGTCAGACTGGGATAGTTCGATATTTTGGTCTTCAAACTCTGAGATTTTCCTCTGCTAGATCTATTCTGCTCCCTACGCCTGTTATTGTGCTTTGAAATTCCATGAAGGAATTCTTCATTTCCAGGATTTCAGAATGGACCTTTCTTATATCAGCCAACTCAACTTTTACTCCCTGCATGGCTTGGGGGATCTTTGCTTCCATTTTCTCATGGTTTTCCTTAGTCATTTTAGATATAAATACTTGAATTCTGTTACTGCCATCAGGGACAGGACAGGTTGTTCTGGGTGATTTTCTTTTTTTTTTTAAGATGTACGGTACAACTCAAGGTTAGGTATACCAATGATCATTGTGCAAGTAAAATTTGGGCCTCACTTTGGTTCCCACTTCACCTGGTTTGAGATCAGGTGCCCTTATTGATGAAGTATGACCTTCCACTCCTGGCAGTTTCCATTACTGTCAGTCTTGTTCTTGTAGTATTATGATAATTGTTTAGAGTCCACTTATGAGTGAGAACATGTGGTACTCAGTTCTTTGTTTCTGTGATAGATCACTGAGTATTGCAGACTCTAAATCCATCCAAGTTGCTGTGAAGTTCATAATTTTGTCCTTCTTTATGGTTGTGTAATATTCCATTGTGTATATGTACCACATTATTTTTATCCAATCTGCTTTTGATAGGCAGCATGGTTGGTTCAATGTTTTTGCTACTGTGAATAGTGCTGCAATAAACATGTGTGCAGAGGTATCTTTTTCAAAGAGTGATTTAAGTTCCTTTGGGCATATTCCCAGAAGGGAGATTGCTGAGTCATATGAGAGGTCAAATTTAGATCTTTTAGGAATTGCCACACTGTTTTCCACAGAGGTTGTACTACTTTTCACTCCCACCAGTACTATAGAAGTGTTCCCTTTTCCCTGCATCCTCTGCAGCATCTATTGTTTTTTGAGTTGTTGATGCTGGCCATCCTAACTGGAGTATCTCAGTGTGGTTTTAATTTGCATTTCTTTGATGAATAGTGAGGCTGAGCATTTTTTCATGTATTTGTTGGCTGCATGTATGTCTTCTTTTGAGGAGTGTGTATTCATATTATTTGTCTACTTTTTAATAGGGCTGTTTGTTTTTTTCTTTTTAGCATGTTTGAGTTCCTTGTAGATCCTAGATGTTAGGCCTTTGTCAGATATATAGTGGGCAAATATTTTTTCCCATTCTGTAGGCTGTCTCCCCACTCTATTGATGGATTCTTTGGCTTTGCAGAAGCTTTTCAGTTTGATGAGGTCCTATTTGTCTATCTTATCAATTATGGCATGGGCACTTGGGGTTTTGATCAGGAATTGGTTGCCAGCTCCAATTTCCATAGGGTGTCTCCTACATTTTCTAAGATTCTTATAGTTTGAGGTTTTACATTTAGGTCTTTGATCCATTTAGAGTTGATTTTTGTGTATGGTGATAGGTAAGGTTCTTGTATTAATCTTCTGCATGTGGTCAGCCAGTTTTCTGAGCACCATTTACTGAATAAGTTCTCCTCTCTCTAGTGGTTATTAGTGGAGGTTTTGTCAAAGATGAGTTGGT
>CAUYQG010076375.1:0-18049 GCA_963574415.1 Tarsius wallacei | reverse complement strand
ACCATGCCTGGCTAATTTTTCTTGATTATAGTGGAGATGAGGTCTCGCCAAGTTGCCCAGGCAGGTCTCCAGCGCCTGGGCTCAGGCAATCCTTTCACCTCCACCTCCCAAAGTGAAGTGCCAGCTGTTAAGTGACTCTCTTCTATGGCATTTCTGCCAAGTGGTTACTGAGCTTTGGTGTGATGATATCATGATCTCTTGAGGAAGCCCATCTGACCATTAGATAAATCCTCTTTCTCTCCTATGCAAGCAAGTTCTCAAGGTCCTCTATGTGCTTTTAGTAGTTCTAACACACTAATAAATATTCTGGACTTCATGCAGAACATCGTCATAAACTTTCAGGGATTCTTACAATTCACATAAGAAATGTTCTCTAAGCATGACATGGTTTGGTTTCCTTTCCGTCCTAGCTGGGGATTTCAACTCCAGCTCTCTGTGACAGTACCTGTGATGCATTGTACACATTTGCATGGCTGTCTTCAAAATGACTCCAGGGTGAATACGCTTCTTCATAAAAATGTCAGCGTCATATTGTGAAATGTGTTAGGGAAGTGGTGTGATAAGACTTTAAGCCTCACCGGTCATCCCCGCAGGGAAGGAAAGATATCTTAAGTGTTATGTGACTTGGGAGTCTTCACAGGGAAACGAAGACCCAAAGAAATGATTGAACCCGAGTGTTGTTATGCTAGGTTTGATGAGGAATGGAGAGTCATGGATAAACATGACAGGCGTGATCCAATGGCAATAAGCTGAGGGAAATGCGGCAAGGCCTGCTTGTTCGGATTCTTCTCCGTGTTCCTCTGTCTTCAGAGATGAGGATACGTTTTTCCTTTGGGTGCAGGGATAGCACCTCTCACAGGAGGGTCTCGTGACCTGCTTCAGGGGAAGGTCAGAAAATCCTCCCTAGGCGTTATGACCTGCTTCGTGGAAGGAGTGGGGGAGATGAGAGAGACCTTCCTGCACATGTTGTTTCTTCAGTTCGCTCAGCTGAAAATACTGAGCATGCCATGGCGCCATACTTTGAGGGAGTGTGTTCTGAACCCTGCCAGTCTCAGAGAATACCCCCAAAAGCGTATCCGAGAGACTGGCGTCAGTGATTGTCCAATGGTAAGGAAGATTGAGAGGTCAGGGGACAGTGTGAAATGGAGACTTCCTTGTTATCGTGCACTCATTAATACCCTTTGAATTGTGTATGTATGACTCTGCTATCTATTTTTAAATGTTGAAAGATTAAAAATTCAAGTTTTAGGTTCTAGGTAGGTAACGGCAAGCCAGTGATCGTTTTTTGAAGAAGAAAAGTGAAACCTATAATTCGATGCGTGTCACTGACAGAGAAATGTTTGCAATGTGGAAAATGGGTCGGGACAAAAAAGAGGAAGGTTTTCGGGAAACAGAAGCCGGTCAGCAAATGTCAGGCAATGCGGTAGAATCCGAAATAGGAATGAACAAAAGAGTTCGAGTTTATCAATTAGAAGTTCGCATAATTTCTTTTGCGAGACCACTTTTAAGAGCGCGATGGGCAATAGCCAGGCTGCCGTAGATCGATAAGTGATTCCAGCGAGGCGGTGGAAAGAAGGTATTGGAAATGGAAGTTGTTTAAATAAGGTAATATTTTGGTCAGACCTGTCTGGTATTTCTAGACAAGCTGTCTGGTATAACAGCATTGGCCACAGATCCAACGTCAGATAGTTTGATGATTCCTGACAGACCGTGCCGGTTGTTTCACATCAGTAATGTTCCCTTGAGGAGTTCAGTTTGCTCATCTAGAAACTACGAGGCTGATGGGATTGCCAATATCTAGGGTCATTTTTAGCCCTCAGATTGGTGACTGACAGCTTACTAGCATGGACAGTTGTCAAGGTCATGGTCTCGGAGGCAAGCAACCTGGGTTTTAGTTCGGACTCCGCCCTTTATTAGTTATGGGATTCGGAGTAGGTTACTTGCCTTTTTATACCTTGATGTTTGGGGCCCATAAAATAGGAATAACAGTAGAGCTCATAGGTTATTATAAGACTAAAGGTAAAGCATTCCACATAGCTCCTGCCACACAGCAAGCTCTTTTAAAAAATTCAGGCAGGATTAAGTTCAGAAAACTCCCACACCAGTGCTTTCGTAAGAAGGTAAGAGAAGTCAGAGGGGGCAGTTCATTGTGGGCAGCACCCCAATGTTATCCGGACTCAGATTTCTTCTTTTTATCTGTCCCATCATTCTTAGCACATGCTTTCCATCCTTAAGGTTGGCTTGATCGCAGAACAATTGCTGCAGCTCCATCCGTTACACTCACGTTTCAGGAAGCAGGAAAAGAAGCGAGACAAGGAAAAGGGCAGCCTCCCGGCTCAGTCTGCCTCTTTGAACGCTTTCCTGACTTCAGTTCACATTCCACTGGCCTCCCCAGTATGCGAGTTCTGGTATAAGGAGGACAAAACTATCGTAATAGCAGAATGATCTTGATTGCTTTTACTTTACTTTGTAACCACTGACCACGTTTTTCATAAGTCATCCCTCAGGTTTTTGTTGATGGTTTTCTGTTTTTGTTCTTATTACTACTGCTACCGAAATTATGGAGACTAGTAGACTCTAGCTGTCATTCAAATCTGAGTTGGAAAACCTCAAAAAGCTGAACCACTGTAGTGGTTTTATATGTAGTTTTTGGCCCTTTGAGATCAATTGTGAGGTCGAGCTAACACCTAGCATCTCTATTTCCTGTCTTATTTGAGACTCTGGTTTTTTACGTGGGAAATGTAACTGATTCTAAAAGAAGTAGAAAATGAACCAAAACAAGTTAATAAAAAGTTGGTTAATGACAAGTTAGTTCTTACCAGTTTTGCTATTAGGGATTGCATTTGTTTTCTGTGGGATTTAGAGCTAAAGCACAAGCAAATCACATTTCTGAATGTCTTATGTCTTTCTTTGCATCATGATGAAAATAATCAGGAAGGAGATTGACACAACAAAAACCTACCTAACGAATATCAGGAACCATGTGATTCCACCCTATTTCAATTCTGAATTGAGCAAGCTCTATCAGTCTCAGGTAATTGAATAAAATTAACAGTAGTCAAATATAAAATTATAAAAGCCCATGTATTCTGTATGTTTTTATGCAACCTATCTTTCCTGACGTGGTGTAATTGCATCCTGCATCCATCTGACTGCCTACTCCGTACCCTTCAAATCCACAGTCTCACAAGCCTGTGGTAGGAAGACTAATTCAGGTCCTGCACCTAAGTAGAAGTTCTCTGACAGTGTGTTACTACCACCACCACCATCACAACCACCCACACCCTTCCAATCCTCCCCCCTATGCCTTGCATTCTCACTATTCATTGCCCTCTCCTATTTTAAGCCTTTGGGGGATTAAATTCTTCCTGTCAGTGATTATCTTCTGACGAACTTTATTCTGTTAAAATTTCCTCACCATCAGCTGCTGAGATAGCCCTAAGAGACTGAATTCTTGGAAGTCCACGGAGGCAGAACACTCTCCTCTTCCAGTGAGCTTAACTTTCCCTTCACTGGCCAGGAGTTCAGTGAAACCCTGAAGCAAAGTTAATGTTTCCGTGTGTTCAGAACTCCCTGAGTTTCTAAGAAAATCCCTGATGCTACTAACCAGAGGCTTCCTGAAAAGAAATTACAGGAAATTATGATAAACACCAGAGTTGGGTTAATCAGTCTCTTGAAGAAATTTTAATTTGTAAACTCTAATTTAAGGACTGTAAAAAAATATGCTTTCATCACTGCTCATCAGTTTCACATATTTGTGATAGTCAGCTTTCGGCTGTGTGTAAGTCTAAAATAAGTATTTTGGTTTTTCCTTGAAGTACAAGTATCTGGACAGCCTTTCCAAAAAACTGCCTCCTTTTACAAAGAAAGATGAAGATGCTAACAAGACAGACATTCAAGATACGTCCGATCTCCATCTAGGTAATACATTCGTGTAGCATTTTTTTTCCTGTTAAACGACCTTAACATTTACCTGACAGCATTTAGAGTAATTTAAAAACCAAGGGAGTAATGGAAGTTTGTTGGGGAACAAGGCATTCACTTGGTCTCAAAATATCAACCCACATGTTACTTACTCATTATGAAGAAGAAAACATATCTTTACAGTAGAGACATATATTATTTTCTACCTTAACTAAATTATCAAATTTCTACCAATAGTGAGACAGCCCAGCATTTGGTGCCTTCTCCTGTGATGCAAAGCGAAGTGCATAGTACCTGTATGAAATGTTTGCCAAAAATCCTTAACCCGAATCTAATCAAGAGGAAACCATCAGATAAATGTCTTCCAGAATGTAGACGTTCTGTAAGTCAACAGGCCTGGTCTCCTCAAAAATAGTTCATGTCATTAAAACAAAAAAGATGGGGTGATTGTGCGAGATCAAGAGGGACTAAAGTGACATAAAAACTAACCACGATATATAAGCTTTGATCGGATCCTAGATTGAGGAAAAAAAATGACTATAAAAGCTGTTTTGGAGAAACCGCACAAGTTTGATTAGGGGACTATCTATTAGAGGACATTCTGAAACTACTGTTAACTTCTTGGTATGACAATGTAGTGAATGTGTAGGAGAATGTCTTCATTCTCAAGAGATGCATGCTGAAGAATTTAGGAATAAAATGAAATTTAATGCTTCTCTTTAATAAATACCCAGATAGAGGAATTTTCCACCACACAATACAATGTCAGAAGTTCCGCCACCTGTAATGAGCACGACCAACATCTAACTACAACAAGAGTTTGCAAACTAATAATTAAGCTTAAAACAACAACGTGTAAATGTGGCAGGGAGAAGTCAGAGATTGGTTGGTCCTCATGCTGTGCTGTGGCTCAGAACTCTTGCGCCCCAGGCAGACAACACTAACCAAGGACAGCCAACTCTCCCCTTGAAATGGAGCGAGGCTGCGGAAGTCTTTCCAGCACAGGACTCCAAGCAGAAACAACTGTTCAACCAGTTGTTCAACACACACAAGTTGAAATGTATTTGCCTCTCCGATCCCAGATATTTTTCTTTAAAAATCACATCCTAGCCGGGCTCGGTGGCTCAGCCTGTAATTCCGCGCTTTGGGAGGCCAAGGTGAGTGGATTGCCTGAGCCCGCGGGTTCGAGACCCGCCTGGGCAACTTGGCGAGACCTCATCTCTACAATAAGTCAAAAAAAAATTAGCCAGGCATGGTAGCGCGCACCTGTAGTTCCAGCTACTTGGAAGGCTGAGGCGGAAGGATCGCCGGAGCCCAGCAGGTCGAGGCTGTGGTGGCCTGGAGTGGCCACTGCACTCCAGTCTGGGTGACGGAGTGAGACTCCAACTCAAAAAAGAAGAAAAAATCACATCTTAGTTACCATTACCAGGTAACTAAGTCCAGACAAATGACCTTGTCACAAGGTGACAACTCTACTATTTGGTCATAATGCCCATAAACAACCAACTAGCTCCTAGCAAGTGTAAACTTTGCAGATAGTGTTCTGTCTGTGAATAACAAACAATATATCATATTTGAAGAAACCTTGCCTCTTAATGGCTTTCTTAAAGTTAGTCTTTCTAAAGAAGGTGGGAGTAAAAGCACCTTGTTCATTGTAGGACACCTTGTTCAATATTTGCTCATACAAGCATTAATCGTCATTGTATCATTGCCCAAAATATCACTTAATAATGTTCATTTTGGGTTTTCTAGAGTCCAAGCCAAATAAGGCTTCAGAACAGGAAACCTCAATCATGCCTAGTCTTCCAAAATCAGAGATTTCTATGGATGCAAAGGAGTACAACAGCCAGAACCAAACTGAAAATCTAACAAAATTTACCGAAGGTATGGCAGTTATTTGCTTTATCTTACTCTTTCTTGAAACTGGATGTTATATCTTTTTGGAGTATGGGAGATAGCACTAGGGACTAGGGGTATGGTTGGCAGTGACAAGAAATATTCTAGAAGGTCATGGATCCTGGAGCTTTGCAGCTTTGTGAGGCTTTTTAGCATATCAAAGTACCTCAAAAAATATTTTGAGAATTACTACAAGTCCCAGATTGAAGGAAAGATATCATAAATACCTTTTCTTAGATTTGTTATTTTATTTCATTATTTTATTTTAATTTATCCCTCAAAGTCTGAAAGCTTGAGTGATTCACTGAAGGCCAGGCACTTGATAGGTTTTCTTGAGCAGCTGGTAATTTGGTAGTTGGATTTAGATTTACTTATTGTTTTAGTTCTTTCTTGGTCCTACAGGTGCTAGAAGAAAAAACATAAGATGTAGTCTCTATCTTACACAGCACATACTCTTATTGGGCTAGCAGAAATTAAAATAGAGAAAAACCTAGAGTAATATTTAATTACAATGGAGTCACATTACTCTGATTTTATGGAAGTTAATTCAACTACATAAGTTGGTCAAAAAAAGAGAGATGTCTTCAACAAAGCCTCCAACAACAAATACCAGGGAGAGGAGAACCTATTCAGTAAATGGTGTGGGAAAACTGGCTGACCACATGCAGAAGAATGAAACAGGATCCCTACCTATCACCATATACAAAAATCAACTACAAATGGATCAAAGACCTAAATGTAAAACCTCCAACTATGAGAACCTTAGAATATACAGGAGACACCCTTATGGAAACTGGAATCGGCAACCAATTCCTGATCAAAACCCCAAATGTCCATGCCATAAATGAGAAGATAGACAAATGGGACCTCACAAAACTGAAAAGCTTCTGCAAAGCAAAAGAAACCATCAAGAGAGTAGGGAGACAGTCCACAGAGTGGGAAAAAATATTTGATAACTGTATATCTGACAAAGACTTAACATCCAGGATCTACAAGGAACTCAAACGTGCTGAAAAGAAAAAAACAAACAGCCCTATTATAAAATGGGCAAAAGACATGAATAGACACTTCTCAAAAGAAGACATACAAGCAGCCAACAAACACATGAAAAAATGCTCAGCCTCACTAGTCATCAGAGAAATGCAAATCAAAACCACATTGAGATACCACTTAACTTCATAAGAAAGGTCATCATTAATAAAACAAAAAACATCAGTTACTGGCAAGGATGCTGAGAAAAGGGAATGCTTCTACATTGTTGGTGGAAGTGCAAACTAATTCAATCTCTATGGAAAACAGTGTGATGATTTCTAAAAGAACTAGAAAGTGACCTTCCATATGACCCAGTAATTCCCCTTCCGGGAATATACCCAGAGGAACTCAATATACCCAGAGGAACTCAAATCATTCTACAAAAAAGATACTTGCACATGCATTTTTATTGCAGCACTATTCACAATAGCAAAACATGGAACCAACCATGCTGCCCATTGAAACCGGACTGGATTTTTTAAAATGTGGTACGTATACATGATGGAATACTGGGCAGCCATAAAGAAGGACAGAATTATGGACTTCACAGCAACTTGGATGGATTTGGAGTCTATACACTCAGCGACCCGTCACAGAAACAAATAACTGAGTACCACATGTTCTCACTCATAAGCAGACACCAAACACCTATCATGATACTACAAAAAAGGGATTGGCAGTAGTAGGACACTGTCAGGTGAGGGGTCAGAGCACATAACATCCATAAGGGTGCCTGATCCTAATCCAAGCAACGTGAGACCCAGTGGGAGGCCCAAAACTTCACCTGTACTCAAACCACTTACATATGCAATCCTGACTTGTACCCCACAACTTTAAAATAAAATAATGTTAAAAAAAGACAGAGAGGGAGTAACTTAAATTTTATAGATAATTCTGCCCCACTCGGTTCTTGTGGGCTTGTCTTATACTAAATGTGGAGTGAGAATCCACTGATGGATCTCAGTTACCTCTTACAGAGCAATGTCTTTGCCACATTTGTGAGTAAATTAAGAGATTTACTCTTCACAAGACTTTTGCCTTCCTGAGTTAAACATCTCTCCTACGAGTTTTATGGATTCAGTGGATAATTACTCAACACCTACTGTGTGTCAGGCCTTTTTCTAGGTGTGGAAATGCAACAGTTATGAGGCCAAAGTCTCATGGAGCTGTGCTTACCATGGGCAGACCGAGATAATAAGTCAACAAATAAATAAGTTAGACAAACTCAGGCTGTAATAAATGTTATGACATAACGAAACAGTATAACATATGGAGAATGACCTGGGGAGAGGGGCAACATTTCATTAAGGGATTAGAAGACAGCTTTGTCAAGGAGTAGTTGAGCTGCGACAACCAGCCATGCAAAGGTTCAGGCCGAGGAATATTCCAGGTAGTGAGAACAGCAAGCATGAAGACCCTGAGAGGAAGAAACATAAGGAAGGCATCTAGCTAGAACAAAATGAGCAAAGGAAGGAGTAAAAGAAGGTGCGGACAGAGAGAAGGGCAAAGATGAGATCGCGTAATACTGCACAGGGAGTTTTGCGTTTTGGTCCCAGTGCAGTTTTATTTAAGCAGCAGTGGAAGATTTTGAGCAGGGTAGTGACACAGCTGCCCCGTACTTTTAAAAGATCACTGTGAGGATAATAGCTTATGGCAAGGAAAGAGAGGAGTGGGGACAAGTGGAAACAGGAAGGAGGCAGCTGAAGCGGTGACCTGGACGAGGTGTTTGGGGTGGGAATGGTGAGAGCAAATTAACCGGAAATATATCATGGGGGTGTAGCCAACAGGACTCGCTGGCCAATTAGATGAAGAATCAAAGATGATTCCTATACTAACTTATGTAACCGGTTGCGAGGCTGAGAAGTAGTTTTGATGAGTTCGCTGGTGGTGCTGATATTGCTGGTATAGGATCGGGCTTTGAGAACCACTGTTCTGAGGCAACCCTGGAATGCAAGAGTCAGGCAGGGGAGGAGCCAGGAAAGGCCATTAAGAAGCAGCCAGCAAGAAGGGAGAAAAACAGGCGTGTGAAATCACTGAGTGTTGCAAGTGTGTCAGATGTTCCTGAAAGGTAGAGCAAAGTCAGGCATAACCGGAGGACTGGGCAAGATGGAGATCACTGGCTTCAGGGCGTGAAGGGAACAGAAGCCCAAGAGAAGTGGGCAGCGGACAGAAAAGGGTGGCTGCAGCAAGAATACAAAACTTGACCCAAGAGTTCTGCTGAAAAGACTAGAGAAACGGGATTGCAGATGAAAAGGGATGTGTAATCGAGGGAGAATTATTCTCCTAAAGATGGGGACTACTGGAGAGTATTGATTTGCATGCAATAATAATATGAAAGTAGCAAGAGAGAACTTGATGCGGGAGAGAGGGACAACCAGTAGCAAGACAGCAGAGTCCAGAGAAGGTGAGAGAACACGACATCCGTGGCAAACCCTGAGTGGCAGGCGGAGTCGGCCTTGGAGACAAACAGGGTCAAGTCATCCACAGTGACAGGAGAGGAGACAGAATATGGGTACACATAGGTGTGATATGGGGAAGATTAGGGAGCTCCTTTCTGATTGCAAAGGAGTGGATATGATGATAGAACATCAAATATGGTCCAGATAAACAGGAAAGCAAAACAAGAAGGAAGTCGCTGGTTGTGTGACGTGGAGAGTGTCTGCTGATCAGAGGTCTCAGTGAGGTCAAATAATTGCCTGCTGGATATAACAGAGTCATCAGCTAGAAGAATAGGAGATGGTCACCTAGAAAAGGATGCTTGAACTTGAGATTTTGAAAGTGGTAAACGTACTGGTGTTGGCAAGTTCAAAAATATGACCATGGGAGTTTCTGAGGTGCAAAAGAGGAAAAGATGCAGAAACAGAGTGATCAAGAATCAGAGAACAGGGTGTTGGACGGATCATCCAGGTGACGTCACCAGGATAGATGAAGTGGAAGCCCATCCCAGGTGTAAGATCTCCAGTGAATAAAGGGAACGATGGACAGAGGTTGGTAAATGACCACCACTTGGAGAAGTGGTAGCTATTACAGCCTGATAACACACGCTTCCAAAGAACGGAGCTTTGGAGGAGGAAAAGTGCACGGTTTCGAAACAAGAAGGAAACCTACAGGACCCCCTAGTCTGAGGTACTTGATGTAAGGGACAATAATGTGACTTCACTGTAAATGGCAAGTTAATTTTGATATAAAAATGTTCCAAGAAGTTCCGAGCAGGAAGAGATTCACACAAAATAGTGGAGAAGGATTGATGGGAGGCGCGATCTTGAAAAATAAATAGAATTTCATAGATTTTTAAGATTTCAGAGGTGAGTCACCCGAAAGAACCCTCCTCGTACTTGAAGAAACTGAAACCTGGAAAAGTCAAGCGACATCTAAAATCATGCAGCAAATCTGTGGCGGAGGCCGGGCTAGAAAATGAGTCTCAAGACTCAGAAGTGTCTGTATTTTGCTACACTCCACTCCAGATGTAGGGAAGGGGAAAAGAGTATTTTATTTACAATAATATGAGTGTGTTCAAAAGGTTAAAGGTAGAAGTGAATAGGAAACCAGCTTAAGTGGATCAGAGAGTTTTTATATGGTTATTATGCAAAATAATGTCTGGAAAATACAAGAGAGTCAGCTAGAGAAGATTTGGATTTGTCAAATAAAATGTGTGTTTGTCAGTGTTTGCTGTGAAACTACTGCATGGAAACGCCCCCAAATTCAGTCGTGGCTTTAAACCACCAGGGTGTGGGCCCGTGGATGGCGGTGGCAGCTCTTCCCAGACCACAGGCAGGGTGTGCTGGAGTCGGCTCCATGGTGCCTGAGAGCTGACTGTCGCCTCTTGCCACCCTCACATCCCGTGACATCACACGGATTGCTCGAATCAGCCATGGCAGGTAATCAGCAAATGCTACAAGTGAGCAAATGGTGCACACCAGGACAGCTTATCCCATCTACTACTGACCAGCACGCCACCAGCAGAAGGTGAGGTTCAGCTGTGTTCCGAAAACGCCCCACTGGAGGAGCCGCCACCGTCAGGCAAGCCGTCCTCAAGTCCTCACAGCCGAGGTCAGAGCTCAAGAGAGGCGAGCAGAACACGCTGTCCCTCACAGCCTCAGCTCTGGCACGCTGCCATTCACACACACAGTTGTTGGTCAATGCAAGTCCTGTGGTCAAGCTCAAAGTCAATGAGGCAGAGAAATGAACTCCGCCCACGGGGGAGCCGTGGTCAGAAGGAAGCGAATAACTGTGAATACATAACCCAGCTCACCACCTCAGGGCAACAGGGAACCACGCGGGTTCCTCAGTCGGGTTGGGTCCAGCCGTCATAGTCACATGATATGCATTAGCAGGACCGTGCCAGTTGTTCAAGTGGTAGAGGGTCTCTGTGTCGGCTGGGAGCCAGCCACTGCTCCAGGTTCCCAAAGGCTCCCTCCCCCATCTTTTCAATCCCTGGAGAAGTCCTGGGTGGGTTCCGCCGAACAGTGATCTGTCTGTTTGGGGGAGGCAGTATAGTACAGAGCAGGCTAGGGTATGCTCTCTACCTGGGTTCACATCCTGGCTCCTTATGAAATAGCTATCTGACACTTGGCGCATTATCCAAACCCTCTATCGCTTTCCGTTTCCCTTTCTGTAAAGAGAGAGAGAATGGTATATACGAGGGGGGACCTAAAAAGACCCAGAATTTATTTATAAAGACTTGTGTTTGTATTCTTACATTTTAAAACTTCAGTCGCCCTCAAAGTCCTCTTCTCTTGACGCAGTACGCCTACTGCAATGCTTTTTCCACTGTTCAAAACAGCTTTTGAGCTCGTAGACTTCGATGCCTTTTGGTGCTTCTGCCTTTTTTTGTTTCACCTCTTCCATATTGACAAAATGCTTCCCTTCGAGGAAACATTTTCCATCTGGGGAAACAAACAAACAGAAAAAGGCCAAGATGGGGTAAATAGGGAGGGTGGGGTTTGGAGGTCATGCCGTTGTTGTTCAAAACTGAACACTCAGCATGGTGGGGGCAGACACACTGGGAAACCACTTGTCACGAAATGGGCAAATGCATTGAAAGAATCTCCAAAAAAATTCACGCAGCCTCTCACCACAACACTAGCTGGTATACTGATGTCGATGGGTTGCTAGAACACTTAGTTCGTGGGAGAAGCCTGTACTACAAGGGATCCACCCTCTAAAAGATGATTACGGTTTTCCTGGGTCCCCCCTCATAGCCTACAGGGGTGTGAGAATTCGATTAGTTAATATATGTAACATGCTTAGAGCAGTACCTGGCACATGGTAAACTCCATACCAGTATTTACTATTAATAATCACACTATGAGCAATTAGCTCGTAGCCACTAGACTGATAAAATATGTTCACACAAAACAATAATACACACACAGTAAGGATATGAACAGAAAGATGTTGCTAGCCATTAGAATGGTTGCCCATGTGGGGAATGGTGACCAAAAGGAAGAAATCTGTTAAAACACTGATCTGACATTCATCCCAGAGATTCTGATTCTTTTTTTTTTTTTTATTTTGGTTGGGAACAGGGCTTTTCTGGCACGTGGCCTGGGAATCTTTACTTTCCCAGAAGCAACCCAGGAAATGGTGATGCACAGACACACTGAGTAGTAAAAGGGACACGTTCCTTATGAAACCTGACCCTCTTAGGTTCACATTCCAACCCTGCCACTTATGACAGTTTTCTGGGCAAGTTGTTTAAACCTCTAAAGATCTGTTTCCTCTTTGGTTAAAAAAAAAAAAAAAAAGAGGAGAGACACTACTATTACAACATTAGTTAGGACTTCTCAATTTATAACAGTGAAAACCAAAACTAACGTGAACAAAAAGAAAAAAAATAAATTAATTGGTGTTAAAAAGCAAACCACAGAAAGTGGCCATGGTGCTAGCCCAGGGATGTGTGAACTTAGACCCTTCAGCTTTCCAGGAGTATATTTGTGTCTAACCACCTGTTTCTCTCCACATCCTCCCTGCCTTCATCTTCACCTATTTCTACTTGTTCCTGTTTCATTTTATCCTCTCCTACAAAGAACAATGTGGCAGGGATCAGGACCCTAGAGGCCCAAGATTCTGATTCTCCCAGATCCATAACCTAGTAGGCAAGATGAGATTATCCCCATCAGTTTCAGCAGAAGTATCCAGGGAAGTGCCTTATTGGCTTGGCTTGGCCTCTGATAATTGGGACCAGGGATGTTGCAGCACCGAAGTGTGTGTGGCAGGAGTGCACGTGGAGATGGGGGTGGGAAGTGTGCTGCTTGTGCCAAGATTACCATAAGCCTCTCACTCAGAGGATTTTATAACTAAGTAAGGTGCTCTGGGTGAAAACACGTGTGGTGCTCACCTGCAGATAGTGGACACTCAAATATTGGTTCCCTTTCTTTTCCTTCTGATTTGAACACAGGACAGAATTTTTAAATTGATGATCTAAAATACACTTGTTGTCTCAGCTTCCTGGATACTTGGAACAAATTCACACAGCTGTTCCTATGTGGATTGTCTACACTGACTGCTTCACGTAACTGAGGAAAAAAACAAGTCACCCAATTGAATGATCTCAGGATTTAGTACCCCAGCTTAATTGATTTGTAGTTAATATAACACTTTTTGGAACTATAAATATAGTAGTAGAATCTAAGAAATTCTTCAGATTTTGTACTCACTGTTTTTAAGAAGTCTTTCAGACTCAAAGTTTTATTGTATTGCATCTTGCTGATTCAACGGAAGGAACCCTGAAGACCTGGGTATAATTCAGTTCATTATAGGCAAGCCACTTGACTCCTTAGAATCTTATTTTTCCCATGTATTAAAAGGAAAAAACCAAAACTGTTGCTTGTGTGTTTGGTTGTTTTTTGAGTTGGAGTCTCACTCTATCGCCCAGACTGGAGTGCAGTGGCCGCTCCCGGCCGCCGCAGCCTCGACCCGCTGGGGCCCCACGATCCTTCCGCCTCAGCCTTTCGAGTAGCTGGAACTACAGGCGCGCGCTACCACGCATGGCTAGTTTTTGATTTATTGTAGAGATGAGGTCTCGCCAAGTTGCCCGGGCGGGTCTCGAACCCCGGGGGCTCAGGCCATCCACTCGCCTCTGCAAAGCGCGGGATGACAGGCTGAGCCACCGAGCCCGGCCCAAAACTGTCGCTAATAGTCCCTGCCCTGCCCATCTCACAGGGTTGTTGTGTTGACCGATATTAGGTCACGCATGAAAAATCACTTTGTAAAACGTAAAGACATAAAGTGAGAACAGAAGCCTTTGTTCCTTTCAATAAGTTTTTTTAAAGGCAAAGAAGAAAGGTTTCCAAGTTGGTTTACGTTGTTTATCCTCTCGTATCGCCTCAGTGTCCTTGAATAAAATGTCCATGTGGCATAATTTAAGCTTTTTCCCTAACAGAACCAGGATATGACGAGCCCGTGAAAATTCCAACTCAGTCACTGCTACAGGATGTTGCAGGACAAGCAAGGAAAGAAAAAGTGAAGTTGCCTCATTATTTGCTGAGTTCCAAGCCCAAGTCTCAGCCTCTCACAAAGGTAAAATGGATTTGGGATCAAGTCTCCCAACGCCAGTCAGCATTTTATGTCATTCTGATTCACTGAAGTTCTCAGGTTCCAGCTGCTGTGTACTGGCTGCTGACCACTGGATCCACCATCTCACCATGAAGGCCTTTGAGTCACACACATAAACTAAGATAGTGCTTTCTCTGCTGGAGTCGACTCATACAGGCGCATGGGAGAAATTTTATGAGCCAAGGGTCCCACCATGGGTAGCCTGAAATCAGCCATGCTGGGAATCTTTGTACCATGAAATTGGTGAACGCTACTCATCAAAATTATTTTCAAAGAGCCAGTTTGCCAGGACACTGCTGGCTAAAAGGATCAGTGGCCGCCGTTCTCATGACTCTTAGATAAAATTCAAATGACTTGGTATGCATACCGAGGATGGCCCCATTTTTCTTTACCCTCACCTTGACTCGAACTTACCGTAATTAGGCCATTGTGGGTTTCTCATTCTTTAAAAGCACCGAGCTCTTTTCTTCCCCAGAGCCTCTAAGATTAAGATTCTGCCCGGTTCTGTTGGAAAACCTTCTGGAACCCATGAGTCAAGTTTTGATAATTCTACTTTTTGTGTGTTCTTTCGCGGCATACCGTGTTCATCTCCATCATATAATTCATTGCAATATATGTAATCAATACGTGATTACAGCGCTTCTCAAACTTTAATGTGCATATGAATCACCTGGGGATCTTGTTGAACTAGATTTGGTGTGGGGCCTGAGATTCTGCAGTTCTGATGAAATCCCAGGTGCTGTCGGTGCTGCCAATCTGGGGAATAATAAGGGCACGGAGCCATAGTTCTCAAAGTGTGATTACCTGACCCATACATTGGCAACACTGAGAACTTGTTATAAATGCAAAATCTTGGGCCCCACCCCAGACCTATAGAATGAAAAGCTCTGGGGGTGGAGTCAGCAATCTGTCTTAATGCGTCCTCCAGGAGAGTCTAATGGAATCCAATGTTTGGATGCCACTGGCACAAGAGAGCACAGACTTTAGAATCAGGCAAACTTGAGTCTGAAACTTTGCTCTGCCACTTACCATTGGAGCAAATAATCCGTCTTTCAATCCTCTGGACTTGAGCTTCCTCATCCTTGGTAAGAAGCAGAAAATACGTCCTTATAAGACCGTTGTATGGATCACACGAGACCGTAAATTATTTTCCTCTAGTAACAGGGATTTTTTTTTCTTGGGAATTCAGAACAGAACCATTTTATTTTGTTGATTTTTTTCTGAATGCAAAGGTGCAAGATTCCGTCGGAGGAAAAGTGAACACATCCTCCATTGCATCTGCTGCCATTAATAATGCAAAGGCATCCCCTTTCGGGTTCCATCTTCTCCCTCCTTCAGTGAAGTTTGGAGTGCTTAAAGAAGGACACACCTATGCTGCCATCGTCCAGCTCAAGAATATGGGAGTGGACTTCTGCAGGTGAGGTCAGGGCACCACATGTCTGTTCAGGTCACCTTTTCCCATTTGTACCTGGTCTCTGGCCACCTACATCCGTGAATGTTCATTGAACTGAGCTGTAATTACACCTGGAATCTCCACATTGTTTATGAAATCATTTACACATGAATTCACCCATTCATTTATCCATTCATGCTTCAACAAATCAATGGCAGATATTTCCTTGCCCTCTCATTAGTCGTTGTTTATACTTTGGCAAAAGCAACTCATGTCCTAACGTACACCAGCAAAAAACAAGGAGAGGTTAGACAGGAACTAGTGCTCAAAACTTAAAAGTCTTTCTCAAATCTGCCAATTATAATAACACGCTTGTATTTTATGATCTGAACAGCGCTTTTAATTACATTACTTCTATGTAACCGAGGCGAAGGCCTTAGAGACTATTATAAAAGAACAGAGTAATTTGTTTTGAGGTCTTATGGGCTAGAGTGAGATTAGACCTCATCTTCTGAGTACCGCCACCACATGGAGGTGCCTCGCTTTATTCACACAGGGGTGGTCACCTGTTTCAAGTGAGATTTCAGCCCTTTTCACTGGGTCAGTACACCATGTACTTATATCAAGACCACTCCCAATTACAAAATGTTTCGAATTAAACATAAGCGCAATGTGGGTTCCTCCCCCCGTAAGATGGAATAAATGTTTATTTCAATCACAGAGTTATGCTCAGTGTAAAGTGGCAAGTCCTTCCAGAGTGTGATTCTGGACACAGGGCTGAAAATCAGCTAGAGCTGAATGTTAGGGGCATCCAAATTGAGAGATCCCTGTCCCATTTCAGCGGAGGCAACTCTCCAGCTTCAGTAAAAATCCGATGAGGGGCTGGGGTCACTAGATCATACGTTATTGTTTCTGAGGCTGCTGCCAACAAAGTGGGTGGGAGAAATACAGTCAACCTCAAATCAATAAAAATCATTCGTGCAGATCCTGTCTCTCCAGTATAGAATTTATTTTAAGATTTCACTCCTCAGCTTGTTAAATCCAGCCACGACAGGGCAGACAGCAAGGCTCACGGTAGAAGGAGCGAAGCTGGGGTCAGCGGGGAGGTGGGCCTTCCTGGCATTTTAATTTACTCCAGGTCTTTCACCTTCAGGCAGAACCCACAAACCACAGGAAGGGAAAGACATCAACAAGCACCATGTGTGAGCACGGAGCTTTTCAAGTTCTTTGACATTTTCTGAGCCCTTTCTGTTTCACCCCTGCTCAAACATGTGAGCCCCATACCAAGACAGAGCAAGACTGACTCCCATGCTCCACTGCCTTCCAAAAGGGCCTTTATTCTTCAGCTTAATGAGCTGGCTGCCAGTATTGTGTGTTCACGCTGGCGGCCACGCTGAAATGCACACACCCGCCAAACCCTCCCACTGCCCAGGCTTGGGCTGCTCGTCAGCAACCAATAACGAAGGGTTGAAACTCGGGTTGGAGTCCGTTTTACACTGGTGAAAACTGCTGGAAAGGCAGTTGTGAAATGGGACCCAGATATTCTCCCAGTTGACTATTAAGATTGTTTTTCTAATGGTGTGGATCCCCGGCTCCCGTGTAGCAAATATTAACACCTTCCTGATTTTATAACATCCCAGCTCACTCATTGCTCATGTTTTTCATTATGGCATAAATTTATTTTCATCTTTCTGCCTGGTAGGTTTAGGGTGAAGCAGCCGCCACCCAGCACAGGACTGAAAGTGACTTACAAACCTGGGCCCGTAAGTCCTACGTGGTATCTGGTGTGTGTGCGTGCATGTGAGTGTGTATACGTTTCCAGGGAAGTGAGCTTTTAAATCGTTCCACCCATTCAGCTTAAACTATGTATAAGCCTAATTTTTCTAGTACCAGAAGCAAAAGATTCCCGGTATGGATACATACGTGGCTTGACATCACTCATTTCTTGTGACAGATCCTATGTGCAAATAGTTAAACTTCCAGCTATGGAGACATTTCTTAAGCTCATCTCACTCGTCCCAGTTCAGTTATGTTCCATTGTAGGTTAACTCCCTTTCAAAAAATTCAATTCTTGGCTGGTTGCGGTGACTCACACCTGTAATCCCAGCACTTAGGGGAGCTGAGGTGGGAGGACTGCTTGAGCCCAGGAGTTTGAGGCCACCCTGGACAACATAGTGAGACCTCGTCTCTATAAAAAAATTGAAAAGTTAGCCAGGTGTGGTGGAGTGTGTTTGTAGTCCCATCTAC
>CAUYQG010076373.1:0-10524 GCA_963574415.1 Tarsius wallacei | reverse complement strand
TGGGCAAGCGAGACCTCATCTCTACAATAAATCAAAAAATTAGCCGGGCATGGTAACGCGCACCTGTAATTCCAGCTACTTGGAAGGCTGAGGCAGAAGGATCGCTGGAGCCCAGCAGGTCGAGGCTGTGGTGGCCGGGAGTGGCCACTGTACTCCAGTCTGGGTGACAGACTGAGACTCCAACTCAAAACAAAACAAAACAAAACAAAACAAAACCTGAACATAAAATGGGAATAACATACACCATTACCACCAACAGCCATTATCTTCCCAAGTGGGGGGAGAGGTGTCACCATTGTAGTTAGAGCACATTTTTATCAACTGTATCATGTAAATGTTAGAGTTAAGAACTGTGTTTATAGAGTGAACCTCAGACCTGATTCAAGAATTCGGAAATATACAGCCTTGGTGACCAGCAGAGATGCATCTTAATTGGGGTTAGTTGCTGGCATCAACAGGAATCAAGAGTTGGTTCCAGACTCTTACTGTATGACCTTGCATTGGTCACTTTACACTCATTATGTGATTGCAAAGAGCTCACTTGCCCAATATGATTGTTAGACAACCTGATTGACAAGGTCCGATCTAGCAATGACCTACCCTAACTCCTAAGTATAACTTTGTATTATTTCTATTTTTCAGCGGTCAGTAGGTGTAAGAGAAGCTGACCAGAGGAAGTGAATCACTTCCTGTGGTCATTTCTCTGCCCACAGTCGAACTATTTTTAACAGTCTGCATAAAAATAATAAATCCAACCCTGGGCATGTGTCTTATTTAACAAGTGCCCAATAAGTTAGGTGGGGGTGGAGATAAAAATGGAAAGAATTGGACCAATGAGTAGGAAGCCATTCAAAAAATTCCCCAGATAAAGACAATCTTTTTGTAACTACTTTGGAAAACTTGTCATAAGAAGAATTATTTTAGAATCACTGCTATGGTTATTTCCCACTCCTGTGAAAGAAACTAATGTTTAAAGCAAAAGAGCTGCCCAACTTTTACAGTATCTGTAGTAAATTACTCAAAATATTCCAGCAACCAGCCAAAATGACTTTTGAAAATCACTGTTCCTTATCAGTACTCTTTCTTTCACTTCAAATATGGTTCCATCGTTAATATAAAATCTGTGAATGATTAAACAAGAAATGTGAAAGGATTTACTAAGAAATGTTTGGATAGTAAGCACAATTTCACTCCAACATTGAATAAAGGAGGGTAATAGTTTGGGCAACCCTAACAAAGGACCATAGACTGCACAGCTTCGAAGAACAGAAATTTATTTATTTTCTCACAGCTCTGGAGACTAGAAGTTTGAGACCAGGGTGTCAGTAGGTTTGATTCATTCTAAGAATTGCAAAAATGGAATCTGCTTCAGGCCTCCCCTCTTGGCTAGTACATGGTCATCTTCTTCCCATGTCTCTTCACATGACATCTTTTGTCTACGGGTGCCTCTGTGTCCAAATTTTCTCTTCTTATAAGGACACCAGTCATATCGGACTAGAGCCCCTCTAATGACCTCATTTTAACTTAACTGGCTCTGTAATAGTCCATTTTTCATTGCTATAAAGGAATACCTGAGGCTGGGTCATTTATAAAGGAAAGAGGTTTATTGGCTCATGGTTCTACGTGTTGCCAGGATCTGCTCAGCTTCTGGAAAGGCCTCAGAAAGATTCTACTCTTGGAAGAAGCCAGGGTGAGACATTTCACATAAGCAAGAGTGGAAGCAAAAAAGAGAGAAGGAGGTGCCATGCTCTTTTAGACAACCAACTCTCCTGTGAACTAATAGAGCAAGAACTTAACTATCGCGAGAATGGCACGTAGTCAATCATGAGGGATCCTCCCTCGTGACTCAAACACCTCTCTCTGGGCCCCATCTCCAACACTGGGAATCATATTTCAACATGAGATTTTGAGGGGACAAACATCCAGTCTATATCAGACCTCATCTCCAAATTAGGTCACATTCTGTGGCACTGAAGGTTAGGACTTCAACATAAGAATTTGAATTAAGGGACATCATTCATCCCATAACAAGGTAGAAAGAGCTATTCTTCATGGCATTATAATTTCATCACATATCAGGCTTTCTTAGTGTTAATGATCTACCTAACACCTTTAGGCTGTCTTCCATTTTCACTCCCCATGTAGATATGTATCCCACTGAGAGAGAAAAAAACCCAGCATGAATCCTGAGCAGAGTACTGCTCCCTAGTGTTGCCCAATGAAGGCACCACTTTTTAGATAACTTCTATTCTAGGTGTTCTTCCTAATAAGATCTCAGATGCTCCTAACACAAGACTTCAGAAAGAGCTCAGACTGTATTCTGAGAACCATTTATAATTTAATGGATACAATAAATTATAAGAACCATACAATGGATTGAGATAATTTTCTAGCTCTCTTCTATATGGTCTAGAACAGAAGCCAGCACACTTTTCTTGGAAAGGGCCAGATAGTAGATACTTGAGGCTTTGCAGCACATTCAGCCTTTTGGGAACTTCTTGATTCTGCTGTTTTTTAAGCGCGAAAGCAGCCATGGGCAATCTGGGCATGAATGTGCATGACTGTGTTCCAGTTAACTTTATTTATGGACATTGAAATTTGAATTTTATTCATTTTTCACGTGTCATGAAATATTCCTTATCTGATTCTTGTCCAACCATTTAAAAGTGTAAAACTGAAATATTCTTTATCTGGTTCTTTTCCAACCATTTAAATGTGTAAAACCGTTCTTAGCTCACAGGCAACTGAAAAACATGGTGGGTTGGATTTGGCCATGGCCTTAGTTTGCTCCTGGTGAGCCATCATCTGCACACTGTGCCTGCTTCCTCCTTTAAGGTCCTGGTCTGTCCCTCTTTGTTTGTGCTACTCAGCTCTCAAAGCACATCCCTGAGGCCTTCTCTACTGATTTCCACAAAAGGCCTTGGTGCCAATCCATTGTAGGAGATGACAACTGTGTGCCGGATGGGGCAGCCCCTCTACCATCTTTCCAACAGGAGCTTTCTAAGTCTTTGCTTCCCTTGATTCATGTATCTTTTGGGATCAGGACTGTTTCCTTACTCTGACCAGGGGATGATGGTGAGAGTTGATGCCTCTGTTCATAGGCAGCATCGTTTTTTACATTGAGAGGAACTGAGAACAGCTCTCCTATTGAGCAAAAACAGCAACACCAGGGCACTTCCTACTAAGCATTCTCTGTCCCCTTTCTCCCTCCTCCTTCCCTGCCTCAAGCAGTAACACTCCCATTCCTTGTCAACCATTCCATGCTCAATATCACCTCGCTGATTTGCTGGCTTAGTAGAGCACTAGGCAGGGCTCAGTCAATCTTCCGTAAACATTGGCTGAGTGAGTGTTGAAAACTCCTGGGATGATGATATCTCTGTACTGTACTGCTAAGCCATTTCTTGAGCATCAGGTTCCCCTCTGCTATGTGCTGAAGGCAAACCCAGCCCTTTGCATGAAGGAAAGCGATTATGAAAATGGTTTAGACATGAAAGGATGGTGCAGATTTGCATGCTAGGAACCCTGTGAGTAGTGATGTTATTTTTGGTCCAAGTAATTAATGAAGCAATAGCAAAGCATACTTACCCCTGTGAGTATATGCCAAAGTGTGTTCACATTTCAGAGGAGATGCAAGTTACCATGAAACTCATTTTTCAGAAAATTGTAAACCTTTGTGTATACCGTGTCAAGAAATTTTCAAATAGCGTTAGAAAATTTAACTTGGACACTAAAGTTTGCATTGTCGTATTCACCTCAAATTATAGCATTAATTATGTTTTCATCATACTCCTATACTGCCCATATTTGTAAAAATGAAGGCATCTACTTTGGATGTTTTTTCCCAAATACAAAGTCCTATGGCAAGGAGACTAAACAAAGATGAGCTGCCTAATTGAGTTTAGACGCAGCATGCACAGGACCATTGCTTTATCTCCACCTTGGCTTGTGAAATATTTTGGGGCAAAGGCTATTGGCTGAGAAACTTGAGGAACTTGCTCAGTGGTGCCTGGATCAGTGATCCTTGGCACCAGTTGTGGATGGACACCCATGGCAAGGCAGAGGGCAACTCTCCATGCAGCTGAATGAAGTTTTGTGACCTTTCTGGGCAGGTGTGCTCAGAGGGGAGAGGGGTGCTACTAGTGCTCTACTCCCAGCAGCAAGAGAACTCTCATGCCAGTGGGTCCTCAGCACATCTCTTTATTGCTAGCTGGCAGACTTCCACCTCAACTGCAGGCATGCATTAGCTCTGCTGGATGACTTTGTCATTGGATAGTCACTTTCTTCACTAGGTCATGAGTTCAAGAGCAACCCAGACTCCCCAGATATTGACATGAAATGCTGCTTTGTCCTTCCTTCTGTCCAGGCTGTGCAGCATAGTGCTACTCCTAGGGGCTGCCTGTCCAAGCTGAACTGGGATCAGAGCTGGCTTTGAAGCCCTCACCTTCAGCAGGACTCCATGATGCAAGGGCACCACAAAAACCAGGCCGCAGAGACAGAAGTCAAACCATGAGATGGCAGAAAGCTGATGTGACTTTCAGGATTCAACAACACAGGGTCTTCCAGGTGGTATGGATCATCTCTGCCAACAGTAACCCCCAAATGAAGATGGACCTGGTAGGTCAGCATGGGTCACAGAGTCTCTCCACTGGAGAAAGAAACCACGAGGGACTTTTTAAAGAAGAAGACATAGAAACTGGCAAAATAAATATGAACTAGCCAGGTTTTAAGATATTCGTATTCCAAGAACATAGTCATTGTCTCCATCACTTTGGTTCTAGAAAGCAACCCCTACCCTCACCCCTACTTCCTTAGACTAATAAAAAATATTAATAATGTTCATTGTTGTTGCTACCAGTGTTTTAAACTGCCCAGGATATGAACTTGGGACACAGACCCCCAAGAGTCCAATTCAAAGGACTAAAAGCAAACTTTAGTCTTCATAAATTACCTTGTGATTTTCTGCCAAGAAACCATCTGGAATGCCCTGGTCCTAAGTTTGATCTCATGAGGGTAAGAGCTTGATACTGTGGTAATACCACCCTCCCTTCCCAGAGCATCAACACTGGTATTAAGAGGAGTTCCTCCTGGTTTATGGATAAAATGAGCTGAAGTGTTCTCACTATAGGCTGACCAGCCAACTGATGGGGGAAACAGTAACCTACTCTGGAGCCCCACTTTCAACTGAACACCCGGGCATGTTGTGATCAGCTCAGGCAGCCAAAGCAAAGTACCACAGACTGGGTGGCTTAAGAAACAGGCATTTATTTTCTCACAGTTCTGGAGGTCGGAAGCCCAAGATTAAGGTCCTAGAAGGGTTAGGCTTCCAGAGAGGGCTCTATTTCTGGCTTGCAGACAGAACCTTCTTGCTGTGTTCTCACTTGGCAGAAAGAGGTGAAGGGGGGTTGCAGTGAGCTCTGGCATCACTTGTTAAGAGTCCACTAATCCTACCAGATCAGAGCCCCATGCTTATCACCTCATTTAACCTTATTTACTTCCTTAGAGGCCACATCTCCAAATAGAAATTCACCGGGAGTTAGAGTTTCAGTATATGAATTTTTGGAGGACATGAATATTGGCTCTAGAACTAACCTCACCCCTGACTTCCTTAGATGAATTTTAAAAAGATGAATAATGTTCAGTGTTGTTACAACCAGGGAACTAAATTATCCAGGATGTGAATATGGGGTGCAGCCCCCCAAGTCCATAACAGGCATGTGAGAAAAAGCACTCTCCTGGACTACTTTCATTATTCATTTGATTCATACAATTGCTCATGTTTTAATATCTGTTCATTACAGTCACCATGCACCAGGTGTTTTCTTTTTTTTTTCTCTCATTCCATAACCCAGGCAGGCTGGAGTACAGTGACACGCTCACAGCTGCCCCAACATCAACCTGCTGGGTTCCGGCAATCCTTCTGCCTCAGCCTTCCAAGTAGCCAGAACTACAGGCAGGCGCTACCATGCCTGGCTAATTTTTTATTTATTGTAGTGATGAAGTCTCGCCAAGTTGCCTGGGCTGGGCTCGAACCCATGGGCTCAGGCAATCCACTCAACTCAGCCTCCCAAAGTGCTGGGATTACAGGCTGAGCCACCGAGCCCAGCCAGGTGTTTTCTCAGAGGCTGAGATAACGGTGGTGAGCAAAATATGCCTCCAAGGGGCTTCCATGCTGGGAGGTGAGAGGAGAGTCAGATGAATACATGCGAAAAGAATTAAGACAATATAATGTGGTACATCTCACAATGAGAATAAGTTATTTGTGTGCAACTTCACTTCTTTTTTTTTTTTTTTTTGTAGAGATGGGGTCTCACTATATTGCCCAGGCTGGTCTTGAACTCCTGGCCTCAAGTGATCCTCCTACCTCAGCCTCCCAAGCAGCTGAAATTGCAAGTGTGAGTCATTGTGCCCAGCTACACTGGTTTTTAAATAACCTGACCTGTCATTCCTGTTTTTCCCTATCCCTTCTTTAAACTTTGCCAAACAAATAAGTACTTTTCAATTTTCAGAAAAGTGATATCCTCAAACTTTTAAAACTATCCATCTCTTATCTGCAGAATTTAAACAATACCTCTCGATGCTGTATGTTGTTGGTGGCAGGTCATAACCAGCATGGGTACCGGAACTAGGTTTGAATAGAAGAGTGAGAACTGTAAATTATCATAAAGAAGCCATTGTTTTATTCTTTTCTAATATTATTTTAATATGTGGATTTCTACTTTCTTCTCCCAGATTTGTTGCTCTAAAAAAAAAAAGTGGCATAGGAGGAAAAGACACTGGTGGGTACAGTCATTACAAATTTGACATTTCTAAACTGGGCTTGACAGTGGAACTTTGAAAATATTTATCTATCAGAAAATAGTTTCAGCCGTGGGCAATTTGGTGAAAAGGTTTAGTTGATGGAAAAACCATAACTCAGTGTGACTGGCTTTAATGTGAGATGTTCTTGAAGGCCACAGAATCACCAGCGTTTCCAACAACCTGGAAAATTTAGACCAGCTTGGAAAAATAACAGGGGGTTGGGGGACTTAGCCAAAGTGCCGTGCAGGATTAGATAAATTTATGTGCTCAGAAACTCAGATTTTAATATTAAATTATAGACGAAAGCAATGCTCAGGCTAAGTATTTAAGCAGGTCTGTCTGCCTATGCCCTATTTTCTTTCCCCTCTCAAGGACTGGGGTAATTTTCCAAAATAAGGTGTTCTAGTGCATCTATATATGTAACTGTCTACGATTTGAATTTCTGGACAAAAGTATGTGTTCCTGAGGTTCCTTTACATAGTTAAGAAGGATTCTGTCTTAGGGGCACTGGCCTGTGTCTTGGTATTTTTGTTTGGCTTCCAAACCCAAGGCAATGGCTTCTCTGAGAGGTAGCATTGCCCATCTGAGGTCCCTCCTCCTGTGGGTCCTGGCTGGTCCATTGTTTCAGCCTTTGCATCAGCAATGAGGTGGGCCACTTGAAGTTCTGAGGCTATTGCTTCTAATCCACCCCCAACCATGATTGCCCTAAAACAACTTTCTTCTTGACCTGTCTAGTGAACATGATTCAATTTTCTCTATCTTTTTTTATGCTTTCATACTAAAACTGAAGAAAGCAACCACCCAAAGAACAAACAAACCATCTTCAGAACAAAGGAAGAGTAAGCCCAGACGATTATCGCAGTGATCCTCCCTGGCTCAAATCTTGCCCTTTCTTTCATCCCTCTAATGATACACAGAGTGGCATTAACCTCTCCTCAACTTAAAGCCCTCTTCCTTGTTGCTCTTGGAATAATTTCTAAAACAATAGCATGGTCTGTACACCCCACTCACCTTCCCAGTCTCAGAGTTCCTCGATGCCCCCATCACATTCTCTATTTTCACCATAGTCATGTATGTTCTGTTTCCTTCTACCACTCCAGGCCTTGGAACATTCCAGACTGAAGTATTATCCTTACCACTCATTTCCCCCCTTCAGTGAGCCAACTCCAACTCACTCTGCCAGAATCACTGTTTTCCCTAACCATCCCCCCAGCATCATTGGCTTGAGTGCCCCCACCCTGGGCTGCCATGCCATATCGCAGCACTATTTTTGCATGCTCTACTGTAATTGCTGTTTGTACAGCTGCTCCCTGTTAGACTCCTGGAGGGCAAAGACTGTGTCGTATTCCCTGTTGCAACCTCATAGCCTAGCACTGTGTTAGGCATGTGATAAGTGTTGAACAAATATTTAATGAATGGATGAATACAATTGCAAGAACCAATGTTTAGGTTAAGCCATATGAAATGGGTGATATTTGACCTTTTTGACCTACAAAACTGGCAATTTCATGATTCTATCTGATAAACAAACTGTCTTAGTGATACTGTTCTTCAGCATTAAAGAGTGCTGAAAGTTCCTCCAAGAGATGTTAGAATCTAGACACCGTGAAGAGAAGCTTCAGATAACACAGAAAAAGATAAGGATGGAAGAAAAAGAGGATTTTGTAAAAAAAAAAAAAAAAAAAAAGGACTGAACAGGACTTTCCAATCAATTATATGCTGAAAATCTTTCCTGGTCTTCCAAATCTGGTCCCTCAACCTTCCAAACCATCTGAAAAATTATTTTCTGGATGAAGCATGATCATGCCAAATGTGAGCTTTGCATCCTCTAACACTCACAAGAAAGTCTGTAATATCAGGTAGCACTGTGGAAAATAAAATAAAACAAAACAAAAAACAACTTTTCTTAATTAGAAAATGATTCCATCTTATCTGCCCTCAGAAAACTCAGTAACAACAGGATTAAAATATCAAGTGTACATCATATTATGGGCTTACAAGTATTCATGTTAGGAGGCAAATGAAACCCAAAATAAGAAATTAGAAAAGGTGACATGGTCTAATACATGTGGAAGTTGAGAACATGCCACTCTTGTCATGAGTAATTGAGAGTTTGATGGTTAAGAAGAAAAAGGAGCTGACACTCTTCTCCTCCCCTGTAAGAAAGGCTGTCAAGGGCCAAAATCCTCGCTCAAATCCAACCCCTCCAACTGTGATCCAGGAGAAGCTGTCTTGCATGCCACCAGCTGAGAGAGTTCATGGGGGTAAGGTCTCAAGTTAATCAAATGAGACAATTTTGGAAAATATAAATAAAAAACCAGCCCTGAAACTGTGACTGCTGTGTTTGTGCAGTGCATAGAACTCTTAAGAGGGATGTGCATTCAAGCTGCACAGACTCTGTTTTAGAAAGATGCTTCTAAGAGGTGGGATATATTCAACAGAATGCTATCCACAACACAGACATCCAGGGAATATCACCCAAAAACCAACCAGGAAAACCCACAAGAGTCATTGTATCAAGTAATCCAAGAAGAATTTGGCTCTGGGGTCCAGAACTACACAGATGAAGAAGCAATAACTCTTATTCTCAAGGAGGTTGCCCTCTCATGAGGGGCTGAGCTGACAGAAGTCCCTGAACCCAAATGAAATATACAGGCACACAGCAAGGATGTGAGGAGATAGGTTTAGTTAACTGCCAGGTGTGAGAAGTGGACCTGGTGTGCTGAAAGTCAAGAAAAGGATGACAACTGATGAAAACTGGGAAGATCTGTGGAGACATCATGCAGGAGACAAAAGCTGAGCGATGTTCAAAGTTTAGGATTCATATGCAACCATCTCTCTGTTACTCCTTGTAAAGAAGCATCTTCAAAAAATGCTTCAGTTCTAAATCAAACTTCGGTAAATCTGCAGTTCAATTCCTTCAAGAAGTAATTCTCTGTCTCTCTCTTTGTGTGTGGGTCTTTCTCTGTATGTCTCTCTTTTTGTGTATGTCGCTTTCTTTGTGTATTTGTGTCTCTCCCATGTCTTCTCCCAAATCAAGGAGGAGAGTTTAACTGGGGCTGTGAAATCTCATATCCTTTGGGTTGCTATGAAGACACTTGGAAAGTACAACTTTGTCTGACAAACAGACATATTATCTGTTGTGTCTTTTTAGGAAGTATTTTTCTTTTATAGATCAATTTATCTCATTTACTTTTATTGGCATGCTTAGCATTAGTTCTGAAGTTTTATTTCTTTTTGTGCTTTCTGGACTTCCATAAACTTTTAATTGAAGTATAACATTTGTACAGAAAAATGAACAATACAAATGTGTAAGTCAAAGAATTTTCATAGAGAACCAACTAAAACCCAGATTTTTTTTTAAATGGAATGTGATCATCATCTAAGAATTCCCCTTGAGACTCTTCCAGTCATTAACATGCCCCTAGGGGTAACCACTAGCCTGACTTCTAATGCCATAGATTGACTCATTTTGTCTAGTTTTGAACTTTTTATAAATGGAATCATGTAGTATGTACTTTTTCATGTCTAACTTCCTTTGCCCAATAGTATGTTTAAGACATTCAATCATGTTTTTGCATATGGTTGTAGTTTATTTATTTATTTATTTTTTTGAGTTGGAGTCTCGCTCTGTTGCCCAGACTGGAGTGCAGTGGCTGCTCCCGGCCACCGCAGCCTCGACCTGCTGGGCTCCGGCGATCCTTCCGCCTCAGCCTTCCAAGTAGC